>CBVK0100300485.1:0-13107 GCA_900067695.1 Picea abies
AACCCTTGAGAGGATGGGTGAAGGCCTACAGGCCTCACACATTACAGGATGTCGTCCTACGCACTAGAGATCTAGCAGACTTAGTGCCAAAAACTAAAACTTTCTCCAAACCCTTTGTGCCACAGAAGGACAGAGATAGGAAGCCATTCTAGAGATAGTGGAAGGGCAAGGAGAAGTTGGATGATGAGACGAGGCGAGAGCTTATGAGGAAGAAGCTCTACTTCACCTGCAAGGACCCTTGGGTCCCAGCCCACAGGTGCATGGGCAAGGGAGAGATCCATTATATTGATGTGGCAGCAGACAATGTGGATAGTGGGGAGGAGCAGGACAGTGGATCCACAAGCTCAGAGGAGGATCCATCACAGGCGGAGGAGCAGTAGCCTCGGAGACCACCGACACCGGTAGGGAACCACCCACCAGTAGTGCCACAACCTCCTGAGAAGGCTAACAGATGGAAACCAGCAAAGGGAGGAGTTATAGCGACCCTTTTTGGTGTTCCCAGGTATGACACCCTCCGAATCAGAGGGACTATCCAGGGACAGCGGGTCAAGATACGGTGAACCCACACCTTTTTATATTACCCTCCAGATCAATGATTTTCGTCTCCATAATTGTGTTTTTGACCCAGATGTTCCTAGAAAGATTATGACTGAAAGGGTCATGCACCAACTAGGACTTAGTATATCGCACCCAAATAATGATATACAAGATGGTTTTACACGGGGTCTTATCAAAGACTTGGTGGTTTCCTTCCATACTTGCCCTGATGTCTCTTTCAAGATCGATGTAATAGTGATAGACACATTAAGTAGTTGAGGGATCTTACTCTGCAAAGACTTGGTAGAAAAACTAGGCGAAAGCTTCCAAGACCAAGGATCTAAGGCTATTATACCCCATCTCGAGGGAGGATATTTCACCCTTCACAAGGAACCTATCACTGGATGCCTCATTGAAGCATCCGAAGAACCCAATGATCAACCCCTATGTGTGAACAATGGGGTAGAAAGTTGGTTTGTTCAAGGAGGGGACTCCAAGGATGAACTTTGCAAAACACCTGAAGGAATATGGACCTTAGAATTCGATGGTGCTCATTCGAG
Source organism: Picea abies (assembly GCA_900067695.1). Lineage (NCBI taxonomy): Eukaryota > Viridiplantae > Streptophyta > Pinopsida > Pinales > Pinaceae > Picea > Picea abies. Next base: position 1,098 of record CBVK0100300485.1, read on the forward strand.
TTCTGGCTCAGGGGTAGGCATTGTCTTAACTGTTGCTTCTAAGGAAACTTTCTACTACTCCTATAGACTTGAATATCATTGCACGAACAACATTGCCGAATATGAGGCTTTGATTATAGGTCTTAACCTAGATATCGATAGGGGTATAACACACTTGAGGGTTATAGGTGATTCAGACCTCATAGTATCACAAGTTTTGTTAAACTTTGCCACAAAGAATGAGAGACTAAAAAAGTACCGAGACTTTGCAAGGTCTGTTGCAAAAGCCTTTGAAGTAGTATCAATTGAAGCAGTTCCTAGAGAGGAAAATTATGTACTAGATGCTTTGGTTGTCTCAACATATACCTTGCAACCTTGTGAGGGTTCCCTCCAGAACTTGTGCGAAATGGAGGTTCTGTTTAGACCATCAATCCCTGATAACTTAGAACATTTGCAAGTTTTTGAAGATGATAGTCAAATCCTTAGATTCATGGAAAATAGTAGAGAATTCACCAATTCACAAGTAAACTTTCTAGTTGATTCCATGGACCTTGAGGTAGTAAATTTTCAAAATAACACTCTACCAAAAGGGTGCACTCCTATAGAACAACTCTTTGATAGACACGATGTTTACAAAGGAAAAAAACCCCAAACAACAAACAAACAAGGTCTTGGAATTCAACATTGGCACCAAGATGGAACCAAAGATGGTAAAGATAGGGGAGGGCACCACAAAAGAAGAGAGAAACACAATGCTTGACCTCATTAGAGAATTTAAGGATACCTTTGCTTGGACTTATGATGACTTGAGGGATTATAGAGGTGATGCCATCCAACATGCTATACCCTTGGCAGAGGGAGCCAAACCTTTCCGACAAAAACTAAGGCATATTAACTCTAAGTTGGCGAACCAAATACAAAAGGAACTTCAAAAAATGGTAGATGCAGGTATCATAGCCCCCATTAGATATTCATCATGGATGTCTAATTTGGTATTTGTCCGAAAGAAGAGTGGTGACATTCACCTATCTATTGATTTCTGAAACCTTAATGAGCTATCTTTGAAAGACAATTAACCCCTCCCAAATATGGAACACTTACTACGAAGGGTCACTGAGCCAGGCATGATGTCCATGCTGGATGTATTTTCTGGATACAATTGAGTGTTACTTAAAAGAGAAGATCAACTCAAACCAACATTTACCACACCATGGGGAACATTCATGTATTTAAAAATGTCGTTTGGTCTTATGAATGTAGGTTCAACCTTTCAAATAGCAATAGACTTTGCTTTTAGGGATATTATCCAGAAAATTATAGAAATTTACCAACATGATCTCATGGCTGTGTCAAAAGAAATAAAAGACCACATCTCACAACTCATAATTGTTTTTGAAAGGTGTAGGAAATATGGTATTTCCTTGAACTCTAAAAAGTCTATTTTCGAGATAGATAAGAGAAAGCTATTGGGACACATAGTTTCAGAAGGAGGAATTTATGTAGACCCAGAGAGGATCCAATCTATCAAAATTGTAAACCCATGAGTGCCTTACTTAAAAAGGACATAGCATTAAGGTGGGATGACAAAGTTCTTCAATCTTTTGAAGATACAAAAGACGCCATCTCCCAAGCCCCAGTTCTGATTAGTCTTGATTACTCGTAGGATTTCATGATACTCTTTCTCTTCTCAAGACACTATCGCAGGTGTCTTATTGCAAAAGGATGCTAATGACCATGAACACCCTATTGCATTCATGAGTAAAGTCCATAGGGATTCAGAGTTGAATTATTCGATTACTGAAAATCAAGCCTATGCCTTGGTGAAATCCCTCCAACATTTTAGAAACTATGTGGGCTATACCAAGATCAAGGCTTATGTCCCTTACCTAGCAGTGAAGGATGTCTTGTCACAACAAGATTTTATGGGTACTAGGGGTAAGTGGGTTTCCAAGATCCAAGAATATGACCTAGAAATAAAACCCACCAAGATTGTGAAGGAACAAGGGTTAGCTCAAAAGCTAATTGAGAGCAATGAAGAAGCTATACAAATGGGAGAAAACAAACAAGTGAATGTGGTGGTGAGTGAACTGGAACACGATGAATGGTATTCCGACATAATATATTACCTCGAGAACTTATCATGCCCATACCATCTAGTGGATTATAAAAGAAGAGCTCTAAGCCTCAAAGCTACGAAATATTGTTTAACTGAGGATGGTCTTGGTTGGAAAGACCCAGACGAAGTTCTCCTTAGATTTGTGAACAAAGATGAGGCCAAAAAATTATTGAAGGAATTACACTCTGGGTATTGTGGGGGACATTTCGCTGCCTGTGCTACCGCACACAAGATCTTGAGAGCCAGATATTATTGGCCAACATTGTTTGTTGATACTCACCGATATATCTACTCATGCCAACCTTGCCAATACTTTGTGGGTAAACATAAATTCCCTGCACAACCTTTGAAGCCCGTGGTGGTAGAAGCCCCTTTTCAACAGTGGGGTTTGGACTTTATTGGTGAGTTTAACGATAATTCAAGTAATGGTTACCGATGGATTTTGACCGCCACATATTATTTTACCAAGTGGGTAGAATCTATTCCCACAAATAAGGCTACTGAGGAGGTGGTCATGAACTTTTTGGAAGAAAGAATCAAAACGAGATTTGGGGTGTCATACAAAATCACCACTGACAATGCCAAAGCTTTCATCTCCCTTGCCTTAGCAAAATTTTGTTTTAAATACGACATCATTCTATCTCATTCATCAAACTTCTACCCTCAGGGGAATGGTTTGGCAGAATCAAGCAATAAGAACCTCATGAATATCATCAAGAAGGTTGTGGGAGAGAACAAGAAGGCCTGGGATAGTAAGATCAAGTATTCCCTATGGGATAGGAAAAACCCTATTCGAACTAGTATATTGGTTGGAAGCTAAACAACCTGTGAATCTCCAAATCCCCGTCCTCCGTTTTGCTCAGCAATACACCACAAAAGAAGAAGCAATCCAGGGACTAATTGATCAGTTGGTGGAGTTGAATGAATCGAGGAGGGTTGCCTTAAGTCAAATGGAGAAAAGTCAAGAGAAAGTTAAGAACACCTTCAATCACAAAGAAAAAGAAAGAGATTTCATATAAGGGGACTTAATGTTGTGATGGGATAAAAGAAGGGAGAAACTTAGTATGCATAAGAAGTTGGATGGAATATGGACAGGTCCCTACAAAATTATGAGTCGAGTAGGAACAAACTCTTTTAACTTAACAACACTTGAAGGAGAAGCTTTCAAACTACTTGTGAATGCTATACACATTAAGCACTACTTCCCGCCAGCAACATGACATGTAAGTACATGTAAGTTAGGTAGGCATTTGCATCCATTGCATATACCATCTGCATATCATGCTAGTATAATTGTAGTTTCATTTTCATATTGTATTCCTTCATTATGTACATATGCATGCTTATGATTGTATTTTTATATCATATATGAGCGAGGTGTGATATCACCACCCTGAGGATTACTGATGCATTTTATTTAGATCTAGCAGGCACAAGTCATACCAAATATGTTGAGGTTCTCATGCGCTCTATGGTGAGCACATGTCCCTGAGTTGGAGCCATATGTTATCCCCTACCCTAGGGATAACTAAAGAGATCATGTCTTGAGGCCCACAGGTCCTAGACATGGAGTGTCGAGAGTCAGATGACTTGAGCATGGCCTTAGAGGACCCCTCTTTTCTTCAGTGCAACCCATTTATCAACAATAATATCCATCTCACCAGCCTAGTCTTGAAGTAGCAAGTCTTGCTCCATGAGGTAATGAGTCTGGGCATCATGGTATGTGTCACTCTGATTATTGAAGCACTTGAATATGTTGCATTGAACTCTCCTTCATTTCATAATGTTTGCTTGGAACCATACTTACCACTTTCCATCCTTACTCCTCTCATTTTCCCCTACCTTTGTTCGGGAATTAGGTTTGCCACACTAGGAAGGGTTGTACCTTGCCTTGTGGGAAGAAGGGGCTAAAGGCCCCGAGGGTAAAAGTAGCTATCAAGAGTTAAAAGCCAAAATCAAACCTTTGAGATGCTTCGCCCACGAATTCCTGAGAAAGCAGTAAAAAGCTTCTTAGTAAGAAAAGGGAACCCGTAAGATAAATAAACACTGAAAGTATTAGTTGGTGGATGGGAGGTCTCATCATGAGTCGACCTATTATGACCATGGGCATGTAGCGGTATGACACTACCATCTATTTGGTCACCAAACCATGGTAGTGGCTCTTGGTGGCATAGCCAAGAGAAAGGGGGTCTCATCACGAGCCAACCTTCTCATCTCTGAGAAGTGTTTGTGGGTAAATATGTCACCTCTGGTCACCAATCCAGGACAATGTCCCTCAACTTTTCCCTTGAAGCATAAAATAAAAAGATCAAAAGCAATGAATGGGCTAGGAAACAATGGCATCCATGACAAGGTGCAACTCACCCTCTACAAAGGCACCCACAGGTAAGACTTACATTTCTCTGTTATCACTGCACCCCATGCCCAAACACTTACCCCACATCACCTTATAAACTTACCTGACCTAGATTGGTTCTCGCCTGGAAAACACCCCAAACTCAAGGAAGATTAGCCCAATAGGACACCCTGAGACCCTCTCCAAACTTGACTTGTTAAATTGCATAAAGTCTTTGAGCATTTATCCGAGTAAAAGGGGGTTTGATGCACATGTTTGGGTAATTTGATTATTGGATGTAACCTAACTTGTCAAATTGCATAACGTATTTGAGCATTTGTCTGGGTTAAAGGGGGGTTTGATGCACATGTTTGGGTAATTTAACTATTGGATGAGATTTACATGTTATGATCCCTGTGACTTATGAACCCCTAGAGGGCATACTTGTTGCTGCAGGACTTTTCCCGGTGCACATGTACACATGGGGGAATTATTAGCTTGGAACTCCATGGGGCTAAAATCCCACATATGGATGATGTAACCCCAACCAAGGGCAAAAAGATGTCAGAGACTTGCACCAGGAAGAAAGAAGGGCATTGCACCGGAGACACCTTGGCAGACCTAGACCTAAGGGGGTCTTGCTCTTCCACCTAGACGTTAACCTTTGGGAGACCATGGCGTCACCTTTGTGACCCTATACGTCATCCAGAGCTAGGGTTTTCACTTTGAGGTCAATTGTGAGTTGATTGGCATGTGTGGGCATCATCCAAGGCCTTTGGAGGCCAAACGTCATGCTTCTGGAGCCCAATGTTTCACCTTAGGGGCTCAACGTCACCCGAGAAGGGCATGACGTCACCCTTGAAGATGATTTTAGTGGTTTATTATTTCATTTATGTAAAAAACTGGATTTTTGATGTAATTTGGTGAGGTTAGCGTTTTTATGACCTAAAATTAATTAAAGGTCATTGATATTGTATAAATAGAGAGAAAGTACTCTCATTTTTTATCATCACTCATCACACACTAAGTGTGGTCTGAAATTTGTGCCCTTTTTGGGAGTTATTGGTTGAAATAAGGAGGCGCACTTGTCTTGGAGGCTAAAGTTTGCAACTTGGATCATTTTTGGTGAAGTTACTTGGCAATCTAGGGTTTTATTGTTTGATTATTCTTGGTGAAGTAAATCTGCAATTCATCATTTCATTTGAATGGTTATAGTATATTTGCTTATTCATGTTAAATATTATGAAATTTCTTGCTTGATAAACCTAGGAGTAAAGAACTTAATTTGCTACTTCTTTGCTCTTCATTTGCTAGACTTTACTAAGGTGATTTTGACTTAGATAAACTTCTAGAGCCCTAAATACTAGCACTTTAGAAACCATTATCTAATCATTGTTGCTCTAAATACATTATCTTATTAGTCTAAGGAAGGAAGATTCGCTAGGGCCTAAGATCCCTTACTCTTTAGCAAATTTCTTTCTAGGATTTGGATGCTTGAGGCCTTGGGTTGCCAACACCTCCTCCATCCATCCCTTCTCCTTTGACAAAGCACTATCATTGTTACTTTGCTCCAAGTTTTTTCATTTCTATTGTTGACTCCATAAACCCTAAAAGGCACTAGTCTACTTACTATATTGAATGATTGATCAAACAAACACTCAAACCTTTATCCTTGAAGCTTTTGTTAACTTTTACTAACCTTAAACTAGACTAATTCCTTAGCTAACTTCTTGTTGTTGCAAATCATAGCTACAACCATCCTAATTCATGTTAAATTGCCGCATTCACCTACATAACTTGCACCTAGCTCACTCGGAAGTTGTTTGTGGCAACTGCCCATCAATCTACTAGATAAATACTAGCACTAGAATTTGTTGTTGTTTAAAAAGATTGCTACAACCATCTAACTGGAACAAATTCTCTGTAAAAGTGACATTTAATGCTAGCTAGACATTGCCAAATTTGTTTGTGACAATTTATTATCATTATGCGTAGTCAAAACTACTCCTTTTTTTCAAGCAATTTCAAGGCATAATTCTTGTGGTTGTTACAAATTACTCATTGTTGTTGTAAATTGTTACATTGCTGCAACTTTATATCAGTTGGCCTATTTTTTGAAGGTTCATGGTCTTAAGAAGTACTAACATCATATTTTTGTACTTGAACATTGCCATATTTTCTTTGTTGTCTTGTTCTGGGCAAGTACACTCCATTTTACCGTTGTTTCATCCCTTAAAGACCTTAAGAACCTTTTGCCTTGAGTGAGAAGTGAGAGGGGGATTTCTTGCATCCTTGCCTTTGTTTTATCAGCCCTTTAGGTCATTGGGGATGTCTCCCCTGAGGTAACTTTGATATACTCCTAAACTGAAAGGGGTTTCCTATTAAGGTGACAGTGATAGGTCACCCCCTGTTACGCCAATCTTGCATCCACTTGCCTTGGGCCTTGGGTAAGTACAAATTGTGCGATAACAAGCTTGTTCCAAACTCTCTAGGGGATTGCACAATAGTCTTAGGTGAAGACTCTCTAAAACACCTTAGGTAAGAGTTTGGAAACAACAACCCTAGGCAATGAATTTGGAAACAACCTTAGGTGGGCTTGTTCCAAATTCTCCAATGAAGTAATCAACTACTTTAGGTAGGCTTGTACCAAGCTTTCTAGAAAAGTAAATATCAACATGTGTGTTATATTTGAATTTTTGCTACATTCCAACAATAACCTCAATCTTTGCTCAATTTGTTTCAATCCCTAGACCAAAATGCTCAATTTCATGAGGCAACTTGGTTTAAGCATTGTTTTCCTCTTTTATTGTGTGAGATATTTTTTTCTATTGTTGTTTTCCTTCTTTGGATACTTTTAAGCTTTTTCTTGCCAAACATTAGTCAATGATTGATCAAATCAAAAAGGAAGTTGATGAGCAGGATAAACATATCCACCAAAATCAACAGAGAAATTTAGAGTTTGGTAATTGAAGATTTAAAATGTACTTTTAATTGTTACAACTGTTACTTCAATTTACATTTAAGTCGAAATAATGGATTATTTAGTTTTGAATAGAAAAAATTAAAAAAAAAAAAATCCTTTATGATCAAAAGTTTAATATTGTTGATTTATTGAAAGTTTTTATGTTTTAATTGTACAAATATCAATCCATTGTAGCATCTACCATAAGAAGCTACGAAAATTATAAAGCATTTGAATTCCAATGCTCTATCTTCCCTCCTCTTTCAAGTCCAAGATTAATGCACAAAATTGAACTTATTATTTTCTGATTAACAAACACCGGAAACTGACTAATCCTAGTCCACTCTGAAAATTATAAAGCATTTGAATTCCAATGCTCTATCTTCCCTCGTCTTTCAAGTCCAAGATTAATGCATAAAATTGAACTTATTATTTTCTGATTAACAAACACAGGAAACTGACTAATCCTAGTCCACTCTGTTGTTTGGTAATGACTAAAATGCCCCCATAAAAAATAGAACATCTAGACTTAAAAAAAACAAGACTACATGGCACTTTGCACCCATATAAAATAGAAAAAAAGGCAGCAGCCTTTCCCAATGGAAATTCCACAATATAGAACCTATAGAGTATGTTAAATTTGAGCTGTCAATTTTGTATGTCAATTAATGGAATACAATGAAGGGCATCTTGACATCAAAGCCCAGAGAGACAAAATGTACAAAGCAACCAAATGTGATAGACAAAGGAAAGAATCTAATCCCAAAATGAAATGCACTTGATTTATTTTATTCCAGATGTCTGACCTTTAATGTGACTGTAAAATTGTTTATTCTAGAGAATTGGAATATAGAGAATGATTCCGAATGTCTCTGAATACTAGTAACACGCATTAGTTGAAAACTATTTAGTGACTCCCTCTACATTCTGAATTATAGACACAAATTGGTTGCCATGGATTGGAACAATGGCTAGATTGCATATACGACATACCTCATGCCATTCCTTACAAAAATCAAATGGTTACAGAGGATTCCATTTGAATAGATTGCATATACAATATAGCAGACGCCATTCCTTACAAAATTCAAATGGCTACATAGAGGCTTCCATTTGAATAGATTATTTTCTCCATGTGAAGAAGAGATGAATACAAGAATTATACAGTGGAGATATCTACTTAATCTAAAATTTATATATGGCAATCACAGCCTCACTTGGTTTATGTAGGAAACTATATACTTCAAAGAACTACTATTAAAAACATTAGTATACAATGTCATGCACGTGTCCCAAACTTGCCTTGCAGTATCCAAGGGAACTTCAACTTTGGGTCTGCGCTAACAAATCCTGCTAGCCTGCTGAGAAGAACTCCAAAACATGATTACTACCCCAGTGATCCTGCTCGTTGGTAAACGCACATTGGGCAAAGTTCATTCAGAGAATCAACTGTCCTAAATCCACCAACTTCTTGCAATCCAGACCAACCACGTTGTGTGAGGAAATAGCGAAAATCTTCTTCAGTATAGAAGGTCTTCTCATCGGCAGTACCAGTCAAACTGTCAGACTCATCGTAATTGCATACCTTGATGGTTAACCCTAAGATAACATCAAAAGTTTAAAATTTTTAGGTCGGCAGCATATTAAGCAAATGTAATAATGTACAAACGTCTCCTCTCTTGCTGTTATCTGCCAAGAGACTGCAGAGACCACCCTATACACCCTAAGGTTATATGCGTGTATGCATGTATGTGTGAATGAGAGACAGAGAGAGAGATCCGCCTACCCTCATCAAGACAAAGTATATAGGTTCCCAAAGGCATGTTCCTGTCAAGGCTATGTACAACTCCATCCTCATCTTGTAACCAAAAAGCCCTTTTAGTACGTAGTCCAAATGCAGGTCTAATGGCCCCTGATATCGCTTCAGCTGTTCCATCAATACCAATTCGTCTGGTGATATCGCCCCACTTAACCAGAATCACCTTTCCATTGTAAGATGTGTGATTTTCTCCCCCTGCATTCAAAATTTAACCACATCAACCAGGCATACAAAACTGACTCTGAACAACCTGTCCTAGACTGATATGACAGCTACCTGAAGCCTAGGACTCGGGAGCACTTCCACATTTTGAGTAATTATAACACCAGGAATATTAAAAGCATAAATTAGTTTTTTGCGATGCCAATACTATACTAATGCGCACACTGGTGGTATGGCATTAGAAATGTCAAACTAAACATGAAAGACCTTTCTCATCAAAGTATGGTCTATTAATGCAAAGACTGCAAAATTTACCATTTCCAGTGGCATCCCTCCAATTCCAGGGAGGTGTGCCATTGGCAGCAGTTGCATCAGATAATGGCAGGGCCAGGGGAAGTCCGTCATGATCCAATCTCCGTTCCAGATTGAATGGAGACCTGCCAGTTCCTACATAACACAAGGCCAACTATACATTCATAAAACATAATATATACTGCATGACTTGCAGTCCCAGTCATAAACTCTACACACAGGCAACATACTCCACCAAAAAATAACAAACAGTTACAAACATAAAGTCACCAGTCCCAAGTCCATACTCAATGGTGGTTAGATTCTATCAAAATCCAAACAGATAAAGCTGAAATTGTAGAAAGAATTGAATATGCTTTGCCAAAAAAAAAATTCAACAGAATAAGCATGTGAAAAAAACAACATAAATCTACACTCTACACTTTACGTTGATCAAAATCAGTTACAATCAAAACCATTTGTAACTCAGATCCTACAAATCATCACAGGTCCGAAATCTGCCAGGTCTTACTCTTGAAAGAGGACATAAGCAAAAGAGTAGGATGATAAGTTAAACAAATGCAAGATATCAGAATAACATTTTATTGATGGTAATCATATTTTTTAATACAGCGCTTAGAATATTTAAAAAAAAAAAAAACAGATTCGGAACAGTGCAGTTTTACAAGCCTGAAATTTTATTTGCCCAAAATTGTCTGATTTATCCATACAGCATATTGAATAGGGCAGAGCTCACTAGAACACAAAGTTGATGGAGATAAAGGAGCTAAAAGACAGACAAATGGTCTAGTGGAGAAAGTTAATTTCATAAAAAAAATATGAACCTTAAAAGTATAACACAAACAACTCAAACTGACTCCACCCAACATAAATTCCTATGTACAGCTCAGATACTGCATAAGAAAAAATATATTAACAAAATTGACATCAAGGAATATGCCACTTCGATTTTTAGCAAGCTTGTAATTAAGGCATCACAGAGGCAACAATCACAAGGAAGCGAACCCACAGATCACAGAGGGACCTCTTTGTGATGCTAGTACTGGAGAGGAGGATGCTATCACATCGAACCAGGGAACTTGCACCTCAAAGCCAACTTCTAGATTGGCAAAGCTTTTGGTGTATGTATTGCTTCAGAAAACACCTTTTTTTCACAAATGCAATTTTTGCTTTATACATATACAGTTTAATCAACAGAAGATGGTGAAAAAATTGTGGTAAAAATATTTCAGGGCAGCCACAAGGAAGTTTGATGTTAGATTCCGCTACCCTTAATCCTAAGGAAAACAGCTGAGTAAACTAATCAACTCACAAAACAGGTAAGGAAAAGCTCTTAATTAACCATCTACATGTGGAAAGTAGCCCTAGGGGCGATAATGGGAATATGAAACCCAGTGATAATAATAAAACTGATAACCAGACAGAAACAGAACTGCTCCTAATACCTTCCTCAGTAGCTCTTTCCACCGTTCACATGTTATATGTTGAATAAAATCATGATTGACATCAATTTTACTCTAGTAACAATGGGCCTCATATAATATATGGTCATTTCCCTTTCAAAACAGAGATAACTTCCATATCTTTTAGTACTAAATGTAAGGAAAATGCCTAATTGAGTCGAGGCATGTTATTCCTCTTCTTCAATTTGAGGATGACATAAAACTATGGATGATGGAACAACTTACAAGCCCTCTTTATTCACAAATAAGTTAAGGTTTCAAAGGATCGGGCAAGGTATATTTAGTATTTACTAAGGTTTTGAATTATAGACCCCAGCATAGAGAGGGATTAAAAAGAAAACCAAGGTGCAAATCTCTCCTTACTTTGAAATATCCAGAGTTAAGATAGATCTATGCTGGTTTATATATATAGTGTTACACATCCCATCCAAATTGGGTTGTAAAATGCACAGAGCCATACCCTAATATTTAATGAATGGACTTTATAATGGGACTTAAAGGATTGAGAGCCCAATAAATATTTTCATGACTGACAATCTCTATCAATTCAGGCACGTAAAATTACTACACAAAAAATGGATCTTTCAAATCACAAATTACCATTTCCAAATGGAAAAAACATGTTCACAAGTGCCCAAACCAAATGTTCACGAAGTCGATACACAACACAAACTTTTGGTTGTAAGTTTGGACACTGACCCTTTCTAAAGTGTTACTCTAAAATCTGCACTTCAATAGATAAGTTCAATCACCATGTACAAACTGTTGAATTTTTAATAGTCAAGGTTAAGCATGAAGTTCATTCCAATTTTAGCATTTAACCATAACCATAAATGTTGCAGCAACCAAGATCACAAGAAGA
>CBVK0100300486.1:0-13106 GCA_900067695.1 Picea abies
ATCTATACCTGATGGTGATCTTGTTGATGGCTCTAGAATCTGTACACATTCTCCATCCTCCATCCTTCTTTGGACTTAATATTGTTGGTACAACATATGGGATTAAGCTCTCTTTGACTAAACCCTTTTCTAACAGATCTTGGACCTGATTCTTGACCTCTTCATTCTCTTGAGGTGTCAATCTGTATGTTGCTTTGTTTGGAAAATTGTCTCCTGGAATAAGGTCAATGTGATGAATGATACTCCTAATGGGTGGAATTGAGCAAGGTAACTCATCCACTACTATATCAACAAAATTTTCCAGCAGTTCCTGAATTTCTTCAGGCAAATCATCCACAGTAGGTCTTGTAAGGATGACTCTAGGATTTCTTACTACAACAAACTGTATCTCTTGCTCCTTATTGACTTCATTCAAGAGTTCCTTCCCACTCATGAGAAGTATGCTTGTGTTGGCTTCTTCCTTCACCTTCTTATATTCTATTGGCGGCAACATGTGTGTTCGATTGTTCTTCTCAAGTGTGTAGGTGTTTTTCCTCCCATTATGTATGAAATTTATGTCAAACTTCGATGGTCTTCCCAACAAAACATGATAGACATCCATGAGTATTACATCACATAAAATCTCATCTTTGTATCCTCCTATTTTAAATTCAACTTGGCATTGTTTACTCACCATTACCTGGTGTCCTTTTTGCAACCATGATACCTTATATGGATTGTGATGTGTAGTTGTTTCCAGCTCTAGTTTCTCCACCATATCTGTGGATACTAGATTATTAGTGCTCCCACTATCAATTATCACCTTGCAAACTCTATCCTTGGTCTTGCAAGTAGTCCTAAACATACTATTTCTTTGAACTAGTGCTTCCACCTCTTTCTCTGGTTTCAAGAGAATTTTCCTCATCATGAGGGATCTTCCATCTTCAACAACTTCTGCCTCAATATTTCTCCTCTATGCTTCAGAAATATGAGCTTCTCCTCCTTTTGTATATTTCTTTTTCTCGGGACATTCCCAAGACATATGCCCTATTTTTTCCATAGGCATAACATCTTATTTCTCCTCCTTTGCCTCTTCCTCTTCCTCGAGGAAAATAATTCCTTCCACCATATTGTCTCTCTTGGGAACTTCCTCCTCTCTCTGTATGACTATGTAACTTTCATGTCTCAGCTTTGGGCTCCTGAGCCTTGTCATGGAAAATTCCCTTACCTCTGTGTGGTATTTTTCCTCTGCCTCGTTGGCTTTGCTTCGTGGCCAACTTCTCCTCTTCCTTCAATGCAATCTGATAAGCATCTTCTACTGTCCTCATGGTCATCATGTTGATTTCATCATGAATTTCATATCTCAGGCCATTTATATACCTGGAAACCTTCTCTTTATCGCTTTCACGATATCCAACTCTAATATTCATCTTATAAAACTCCTCTATGTATTCTTTTACTATCAACCCTTTTTATCTTAGGTTCTATAGTCTCTTGAACATATTTATCTGATAGTATTTGGGTATGAATTTAGCCTTTAGCTTGGCTACCATCTTGTCCCAACATTTAATTTTATGTTTTCCTTTGCTTCTCCTGTCAGCCTACAATTCATCCCACCACAGTGTTGCATGCCCTTTTAGCCTTGTGACAACATCTTTTACTTTCTTTTCATCATTGACCCCCTCATAGTCGAAGTATTTTTCCATTTCTCTTATCCAGTCCAACAACTCTTCCATGTCAAAATTGCCTTCATACATTGGGATTTCCATTTTTTCTCTGGCTCCCATTTTTACAATAGATTTTAGCAAGCGTTCTTCTGCCACATCTTCTCCTACAGCTCCTTTAGCCTCCATTTCTTCATTCTCAGCCTCGCGTAAGTCACCTGCATATGGTGCTCTTCTTTGTGTAGTTTCAGTGGCATATAGCCTTTCCCAAATTCTCCTCATTTAGTCCATTGTTGGATTTGCTACAGGTCTGTCCCTGTGTCTTCTTGGCGGCAAGGCGCTAAAATTTCTTCACACAGAGCTTAGATTAGGCTCTGATACCACTTGACACAAACCCCCTTCCTCTCCCAAGGTTTGTACGACCTCCTGATCAAGGATCAATCAACTTTGAGTCAGATTGGCTCTTAGGGATTCTGCTGAGTCCCAATTGGGTTCTACACATGCCCCTATTAACTCTTTGAAACCCATGGGTGTTTTCCTGGTGATTTTCCCTTTTAAATTTTTTTAAAACCACAGGTGCTATCTCCCTTCGCTAGGCCCCCTTCCTCATACGACCCTGAGTTGTGACCCAGGGCTTAAATCAAGAAGCACTAAGACTTTAGTCTTTGGGACTCTTGGCGCTCGTCACTTCTCCACACTCCAAAAAGTGTTATAAGTCTTTGAATTCACAAGATTTCTCCACGTATCCACCTCCAAATAGACAGTCAGGATGAGTCCCCTCCTTCGGCTTTGTATGGCTACCGATCTACTCTCCCTTCTCCCCTTTCTCCCAAAGTTCTCTGCCTTCGAATAAATGATTTGTCGACATGTGTCCCTACCATGATCGATGACTGTGGTGGACTCAAGCCTTCAAGCTTCAGGAGTTCCTCCACCCTTGCACAAGATTTTCCTTGAAGTGCCTTTCCTTCAAACCTCATGGTCTGTCGATGTGTTTCTACCTGAAATCGATGGCCCAAATATATTCGGCCACCAGGACTTCGGCAGAATGTGGTTCTACTCCTTGCAAATTCCACCAGGACTTCGGCAGAATGTGGTTCTACTCCTTGCAAATTCTCTCGGAGGTCTATTCTCCCAAACCTCCATATCTATTGACACTTGTCCACTGAGGAATGAACGTTCACGATTTCTTCACTCCTTTGGGACTTCGACGATCCCACTCCTTGTACACCTGCTAAAACTTTGAATACACTAAGGGACGAAGGGTCCTTAAGGTTTTCCTTCGCGCAATTATCTCAGATCTGACTGTCCCCAGCTTCTTGGCGCTATCCCACGGGATCTCCACCGTAGGTTCTTCAACTCTTCCCTTTGTGGAATTACCATCGCTATCCCTCTTAAGATTAAATTCCCGAGGTATATGGGACCTCTACCTATCCTTTTGCTGCGCTCCTATAGAACTGTAAAATGTTGGAACTTAGAAACTTTTTAAGTTTCCTTCCTCGATACGACTGGTTTCTATCTCTCCCGATCTTATGTTTTAGAGATATGTAAGACCTTCGCCTCTTCTCTGTGCGTTCCCTTTGAAATTTTGGATGTTCAAACTTATAAAACTTTCTAAGTCTTTTCTCCTCAAAGCTCATATCGTTATCTCTCCTGATCTTGTTCCTCCAAGGTTTTAAAACCTTGGGCGCACAACTTGCGGCCTTGGAATTCTACAACACTTGATTTTTATCCTCCGAGTCAAAGAGTTTGAGAACAACTCGACCTATGCACTCCTTGCATGGCTCTATGCTTTCTATGCACTACTGCTATCAAGATTCCAGGTTATCTCTCCTGATCTTCTCTGAGTTAAACTTAACTCTATCAATGCACTCCTTGCGGACAATGTGCACTCCTTGCACAAGCTCTCAGGAGAGAAACAATTGAAACTTATTCTAACTTCACAGATTCATATATTTAACCACAAAACACATTCATAAGCACAAGAACAAGTATAAACAAAGAATTTAAATGAACATAAATCCTACCATTGATTTAGATGGACACAATAACAACAACACCAAATATTTGGATTAAAAATTCTATGTTCTATTCATTCAAGTAATAAAATACATAGATACATGAAATCCTCCACTACTTCTTCAACAATTCATACAATGCTCTATGGCTCTCAACAACAACAACTCTCTCTCTCTCTCTCTCTCTCTCTCTCAGAAATGAATACTATAGAAAATAAGAAACAATAGATTTCAAAAAATGAGCAACAACAACCTTCTTTGGAAAAAAGAAACAAATATATATATATATATATATACAAGAGGTGATTCATCGAGATTTCCCCCCCAGCAGCCTAAATGCTATCCTATCAGGATTTATGAATCCACCTACTAAGGACTAAGAAATTAATATCATTTACAAAGAAGATAAGGCTGATGCACAACCCCTATACAATACAACCTTTTACATTAAAGTGATATTGATCTGAGAGGATCTTTGGGGATGGCCTTAGCCTCCAATTCATTAATTACATTTTTTTTTTCATAATTTGCAAAATTCAAAAAGGTGTGCTCTCCTTTGTATAGTTCAAATCATCTTCATGCACGCGTTGGGTGATGTGTTGTCCTCCTTTTATTGTTGATGTGGATGCTCCTGCATCTCTACTCATTATCGAGGCTATGGTTTCAAACAAGTTGTATTTTCAACTCCGAAAAAACAAAAGGGTGTTACTTGTAAGACCACTTTTCAATTCAAGAGATGATTTAAGGATTTTGGTTGCAATGGTACTAGTTGTTAAGGCCATGGTTCAAACAAGTTGTAATTTTAACACCTTCCCCACACCCCCAAAAATAAGAGTTCTATTGGTAGCATAAATTTTTGATTCGGTGGTCTGTTTTAAGGTTTTTGTTACCCACATTACAAGTTACAGTCGCAAAAGGTTATAATTTTAACCAAGAAAACGAAAAAGGTGCCACTGGTAGCATCGCTTTTCGATTCAGGGATTGTTTATGATGTATTTGATGAAAAAAATGGGGTTTTAGGGTTAGAGTTCTTGTTTTGAGGTCACATTTCTCATTGATTTGGTAACTATGATCATTCTTCTTAATAGTCTAGTTGACATAATCCTATTCTTTCCCCTTATTGTTGATTCGACCTCTTTATATATAGTTCTATCAACCTTTTCCCTTCAACAAATGGACCCATTGCTTAACTTCAAGTTTCCATTCATCAAACAACTTTTATTATGCCCTAATTAACAAACCATAGAAAAAGTTAAATGAATAATCCTTATCATCCTTTTTTCTGGAATCCCAACAAGCATAAAATGTTAAATAGATTACATCATAGGGTGTCTCCATGTTCATCAAGATCAATTTTATGAGATGACCATCTTTGTTTGAAAATCCTTTTCCCCATTCACCCAATTTCAATTGAAGCTCCTTCACAAGAGCTATATAATATTCAATTCTTTCAAAGGAGACATGATCAATAGAGATCAACTATTTTTCAATTTGCATAAACTAACTTTCATTGGTATTATCAAATAAAATATTTATCTTCTTCCAAACTTCATTATAGTCGATCCCACTCATATGAGAGTGAATCTCCTCATATATTTAGGTTGTTATGATTCCTACAGTCACATAATTATTCCCATCAATGAGAAACTTCTATTGATCATCTATCGAATTTGGAACCACAATCTTTCTAAACTACCAAAGTGATTTAATTTTTTATAACTTTTTCATATCTTATACCCATGTACCACAATCGTACCACAATATTATATATATATAATGTTCAAGAAGAAACCCTGAGTCATGCTACTAGAGATATCCAACTCATCAAGAGTAGGTGCAAGTGACAACATCCAAAGGACTTGTAGACAAAACTCTAGGTCTCAAACCAATGGCTTTGATACCATGTTCGAGAGCAACATATTTAGTAGCTCAAGGAGCTATATATTTTAAGAAGAGGTGGTCTCTAAAGACAAAATTACAACACTTAAGCACAAGTGAGCATAACTCAACATGCAATAGGAAACGCAAAAAACCACAAAAATTCCATGATAGATTGATCCATAAGACCATCTATATATAGCATCATTGTACAACTTATTCTCTTGAAGTGAGGAGGACATAGTAAAATTTGATTGAATGGGACATGCAACAAACTCCTTGAATTTTTCCTTATCCTGTGCACCAATTGATACCATGGTCGACTCGACTAACTAGGTAAATGGTCAATTTTCCACTCAATCAACTCCCCTAGTTGACCAATTGTCTCTAGAATATTGAGAGGTGTGATGAACTTGTTTTTCCAACATAGGTACATGCAAGTGATGGTATAAGCCTTGCTTTATATTACTATGTTCATTGGTTGTTGTGCCCTCAACAACCTCCCTAAGTTTTGAGCAAAACTTGGGGGGACCTATTTCTTTCTTTTGGGATTTATATTGATATTATTTCCTCATTTCCTTACAACCTAGTTTCTTTCATTTTTTTTCAAATGAATTAGTTATATAAGCTTACTTTTTGAATTTTTCTATGATTTCCCAAATCAGTCCCCTTTCCTTGTCTTTTTCTTTTTCCTTTAGTTTGATCTCCTTTTCTTTTGATTGAAGTTTCTTTTGTTCAAACTCTTTCAATCCTCTTTTCATCCTTTTCTTTCTTATCCCAACTTTACCCCTTCGATTCCCAAGTTGAGCCCAATTCTCAAATCGGGTCCCCGTTCCATTTTGTTCATTTTCCCCTTGCCTAATTTCAAATTCACACTCAATATCAACATCGGGGCCTTTATTTTCTTTGTTCTAATGGTCCTTTATTTTTTAATTCAAAGTATTCATATTCTCAAACTTTCCTTCCTTGATTTTTCCAAAAAAAATTTGGTCCTACTTCAAAAATCAGGCTCTAACTTCACCTTATTTTACCAAGCCTTGATCTAATTTGGAGATTGGACCTGATTTCGAAATCGAGCCCTCCTATCATCATTTCAACTATATGAACTATTTATTATGTTCAATGATTTTATTATTATTATTGTATTTTCAAAGCTTTGGGTCGAACCTTTGAAGGCCATATTCTTTAATTGGTCCAAAACCTTTCAATGAAGCCCTCCCTTCACCAAAGTTCTTGAACCTTGGTCCAATTCGATGATCAGTTTGATTTTCCAAATAAACCCTTCCCTTATCAAAATACAGTGAGAAGGGGTCCCAATTTTTCAATCAGACCTTATTTTCAAGTCGTCCTCCCTTACCACCAACTCTTTTTTGGCTTCTTAGATTTTTCTTCAAAGCATCTTTGCAACCTTCAAACTCTTTCTCTTGAATGTGAAGCCTAGCTTTCAAAAAAAATGAAGTTCGATTTTGATCAACCATGTTTTCAAATCGAGCCTCCTTTCCACTAAATGCTTGTAACACATCTAGAATCCTAATCAATATAAATATTTGAATTAGGCCTCCTCCACACAAACCCTTGCTCTAATTCCATGATTGGGCCAAATGGCCAAATCAATCCTTCCATCATCAAAATATAATGATAAGGTGTCCTGATTTTTCCAATCGGTCTCGATTCTCAAATCAACCCCCTTTTACTTTTGAACTCACACGTGAAATCTTTTAAAATTTTGAATTGGATTCTTTAACACATACATGTTGTGCATTGCCATGAAATTTAAATCATGTCTTCTCTTGTCTCATTTTGAAAACGTGACGACCCAAACAACCATCTTTTCAAACACTAGTAATATGAATGATTTTTGAAATACGAATTAAAGTTCACGTGTAAAACATATCATGGCTCAATTAATAAATATGTTGACATAATGGGTTTTTTACCTTAGTAATGCTCAAGGTCACAGAAGAATGTAGGAACGTTTCATTTTGAGCATTTAGGGGTATTTTCATCACAATTTCTAGTATCAATAATTTTGCATGCAAGTTTTATTTTCTAGTTTGAATCTACATTGAGAATTCACATTCAAAATATGAGGGATACATCCCACTACAAAAACATGCACCTCAAGTTGGGGTTAACGTTCTCAAATATTCAAAGCTTGTTTAAAATTTGAATAGTTAAAGGGGACTTGCCATTTAAATTAATTTGATTTGGAAGTTAACATTTTCTACACTATTTTTAATTTGGTAACATGCAAGAATTTCTATATGACTTCCAATGTGGAAAGAGGAAGCAAGGTCCATGGGGAAGATCGATTGTAGTTCAACCTAAAGAGCTAATTGAAACACTTGAAGATCCTATGGAAATAGTACCAATTAACATGATATTATCCCAAAGGGGGCATATATGGGGTTAAATGTATATGTAATGGGGTAAATTTATATGTAACAGTGGGTAGCCTAATAAAGGGGCCACATGTGCAATGTCTGAATAGGTATATATAGATATAATGTCATCACTATTGGAGGAAGATGTGATTTGGATGTATGAATGTATTGGGGCATTTGGAGGAGGTTCTCCTATTATTTAAGGAGTTATTGTGTAACTCATCTCTCTTATATATCTTGGAGTTGTGTTGCATGCTCACATTTGGTGTACATGGTGTGTACTATGGTTTCTTATGATATTTTAAGTATTTGTTTCACACCATTTTGTTTCAGAGCATACAAAACTTGGGTTTGGCTCTTTCAAATGAGTCATCTTGGTATTTTTTCTATAACTATTTTATAGGAATTTTTGTATAGTGAAATTTTTTAGAGCCTCAGGAAACATAGGTATTACTCACGGTAAAAATTTCAAGTTCTGGTTTTCTATACTTTCAGAAAAATAGGTTGTGGAAATTAGGGTTGTTTACTAGTCTTGAACTTAGTTTCACAAGTCATCTTCAAATTTTTTCTATAATTGTTTTATTGGGAATTTTTACATAGTGAAATTTTTGTGAGCATGATTTGACATAGCGAAGTACATGTGGTAAAAGTTTTAGATTATGATTCCCTATACTTTTCAAGTTACATGCTATGGAAGTTAGGGTTTTTAACTAGTCCTAAAACTAGTCTCAAACATGTGTTCCACGTAAAACAACCATATATGATTCTAGAAAGATCCAAATTGAATTCCAATAGTTACATTAAAACTAGAATATAACATAGGATTTCAGGTCCAAATTTCATAATCATATTAGAAAAATTGGACATGTGGCATGTCGTACAGTTCACTCTTTGGAAAGGCCCAAAAATCAACAAGTTTTGAGAAAGTTACCATAATTTTCACTTGGTATATCAAAATTTGGTCAAATATTTGGCATTGTAGAGAAGACATATCATGATACTATAGGTTAAAAATCATACTTAAAAGTGTTTAAATTATCTTAAAGTTTGATTGGGATTCCAAATTGAGGTGATTCAAATGTCATTAAAAAGAAAAAACATAGGAGAACATACTAGGAAAATGATCATAACCATTTGATATCATCATTGTTAATATATTGAGGTTGTAAGTTAACAGTTTGGGTTAGACCTCAATTAAGAATCCATGGTCATACCTATATTAAGAGGATATGAATATGCAAATGAAATTGATCCTATGGAAAGGTTTCATATTTCAAAGGAAGAAGCCTTAAGTACTATGCTTGTAAGAAGATATTTTGAAGGAAAATCTAGGTATCAGTGGTATAGTCTAGATAAGGACACTAGAGACTCTAAGTGAGAATAGTTTGAAAAATTATTCACTGATAGATGAATAAAGGATACAAAAAAAGAAGGAGATGCATACAATTCAAGTTGAATTAAACAAATTCAAAGAAAAAATTTCCAAATTGCAAAAGGACAGTCAAGAGATACAATAATATCTTATAAAGAAAGGTGATGATTTTGCCGAGATATATTGCATTAATGAAAACTTGATGAAGGAGGTCAGAATGTGAAGACAAGAATGATGGAGTTAATGGAAGAATTGAAAAAGAAGGATGGAGAAATCAAAATGTTGCATAAGCATAATAAATACCTTCTAAATGATGTTAATAATGTTAAAAGGAATTTATAAGAGTTTGAATTAAAGAATAAGGATGAATATATTACCAGAAAATTTGAAGAGGATACAACCAAGAAACTTGAAGAGGAAATTTGAAATTTGCAAGAAGGTTGAAGAATCCCCAAATGAGGTAAAACCATAAATGAAATATATAATTGAAGAAGGAAGAAATAAATTCATGGGAAATATCATTATTCAACTTCAAAAAGAGAAGGAAGACAAGATTCAATAAGGTCACCATAAAATACTTAAAGAAGTAGAGCTTCAGCTTGATAATGTCAAAGTCAAATATGATGGAATTATCTCAAAAGTAGGTAGTATTAAAGACCAAGAACAAAGGATAGATGATGTCATTCTCTTTGAAAATAATACTGATGATATGGGTTCACAAAATGAAGGAAAACCATCCAATGTGAAACCATATCGACACCCTCATTACCGGGAAATAATTCAAGGAATACAAGAATATCGATATCAAAATTATCAAGGAAGAATATGGAAAACTCATCAATATTAATGGAATAGAGCATCACAAAACCATTATTCAATAGGATATTATTAGAGACCAACAACTATAACAAATTGGAGAAGTTACAATAACAATAGATGGAATCAAAGGAAAGAAAATTATGTAACAATTAACTACCAAGGATTAAGACTGAAAATAATAGAGTATGGATGGATGGATCATTTTTGGTGGAAAGAAAAAAGTAGGAACATAAAAAAATCACATTACTTTGTTTCATCCCATGTAACTCCATTAATTGCAAAACTTTGTGTACAAAGGTTTTTGAAGGAAGGTACTATGATGTGACCCCAAGGGGGGCATATATAGGGTTAAATATATATGATATGATCCTGAGGGGGGCATATATGGGGTTAATTGTATATGTAATGGGGTAAATGCAAATGTAATATTGGTTATCCTAATAAAGGGGTCACATGTGCAATGCATGAATAGGTATATATAGAGATCATTTAGTCGTTATTGGAGGAAGATGTGATTTGAATGTATGAATTTATTGTGGTATTTGGAGGAGGTTCTCCTATTCTTTAAGGGATTAATGTGTAAACCTTCTCTCTTATCTATCTTGGAATTGTGCGCCATGCTGACATTTGGTGTACATGATGTGTATTTTGGTTTCTTATGATATTTTAAGAATTTGTTCCATATTTTAAGTATGGTGTGTACTTTAATTTCTTATGATAGTTTAAGTAATGACTACATGATCTCTATATATATGTATTCATACATTGCACATGTGGCCCCTTGAGTAGGCCAACCACTAATACATATACATTTACCCCATTACATATACATTTAACTCCATATATTCCCCCCATTGGGGTCATATCATATACATTTAACCCTATATATGCCCCTCCTTGGGATCATATCATATACATTTAAACCCATATATTCCCTCCTTGCATCTAGGAGAAGAATAAACAAGGAAGAAAACACAGGAAAATGTTAAAGCTGAGAAAGAGGGTTGATATTGAAGAAAAAAAGGTTAAGAGAGAAGAAGAAGAAGAAGAAGTTAAATATTATAAATCCAACAATTACCAAACTTCAGAATTCATTGACTATGCCTTTAGGGTATACCATGTATTGAATGTTGTGTAGAGAAAATTATATAAAAAAGCACAACATTGACAAGCACAAGGGAAATACATTGTATAGGTCATGAAATATGTCTAAGCATGGGAATTGAAATACCAATAAACTCAATTGCAGTTTGACCGAGTAAAATATTGGTCATTTACACTAAACGAAATTCCTCCCAAAGTTTCTATTATTACTTCAGAAGCTTTGCACGAAATGGAGTCTAATTTGAAACACTGGAAGAAACAGAAGCTTTGCACGAAATGGAGTCTAATTTGAAACACTGGAAGAAAAAATCTTATTATGCCCTCCAAGGGATTACCCATGAAGTCAATGTCTCTACTATGATATGGTAGCCCATTGTTATTGGATAAATACGTAAGTGCGGACACAAACCGATCTCCCTAGATCCACCTGGATCTAGAACAAAGCAAGACAGAATAATACTCTTTCCCTAGATTTTGACTATTGAATGAATTAGGAGGCAAGAATAAGTTACATACCTTATAATCGCTTCCTATGGTCTTTTTTGCTCCTGCTTCACTCCAATGCTCTCGTACAGTCAAGACCAAAACAATACAAACCAATCGAAGTGAAGAAAGCACAATCTATTCAACAGTTAATCTATGTATATGATCAAGGAGTTATACAATAAAGTGGAATTAACTTTATGGGAAAAGGACACATTACTGTATTATATTGATGGAAAGTAAAGATTACAACCTGAGCCTTGATGTTGCAAACTTCCTTTCAATGACTCTTGGCTCTGACACACACAGGCTTGCTCACTTGCATGAAGAAGATCAACCACCTTTGATAAACTTGCTGGAGTTCTTTAGCTGCTGTAGCTTCAGTCCTTCACACAGTCCTTCACTAATTCTCCAATAAATCTTTTTCTTCTCTCTGCTTAACCTTTTCCATGAGACTTCACTCAATATATAGGAGAGAATGAATTGATTACTTGGATAAGAATGATCCCAAAATATCAGGAAATCCAGTACTTAAATAACCATTTGAATGCCATCTCATCCTTCTAGAAGATTCCCTTCTAGAATCTTCGAGAATTCATCTTTTTCCCTTCTTTAGAAAGAGTTTGCACCCTAGCAGATAGACACAGTGCAAAAAACTTCTCGCACCCTGGTTTAAGGTAGCCTGTGAGAATCATGCATTCTCGCAGGCAAATGTATTGGCAGCCTGCGAACCTTCCTCAAAAATGTGATTTCTGGAAAGAAATGAAGGTAACTTTTCTCAGGAGAAAGTTCTAATGAAGAGCCCGAGTACACCATTATCAATACATCATCATGACGAAAAAAATCATGGGTAACAGAATGCCCCCCAAAGTATGAGATTGGAACCAGTGACAGTCGATAGACTTTGTAAGCTGCATGTGTGTGTCGAGAACCGGGATCACATCTAATCGGAAACCTGCGAACAATCAAGCATCTGCAGAGTATCATATATATCAATTCTGAGGTAGGCATTCCCATACTCAGATCACAGACTGACGCCATTTTAGACATGGGTCATGGCCACCGATCATACACTGTGGATCCATGCCGTCAACATATAGCATAGCCACCTGAATACACTGTGGATCTATGCGAGAAATTTCAAATCAAGACGACATAGCCACGGAACATACACAATGGATCTATGTGTCGCAAATTATACATACTCCATCACAACCTGGATCACAAAGATAATATCCAGGGTCTTCAATCTCGTCGCCCAAAGTACGAATCTAACCATGTGATTACATGTGTTGAAGTCGAACATGGTAGAAACCACTTGATTACCGATCATTGATGAAACCGTTAACAAGTGCAAGGGAAATCACCATTGATGTCTGTTGGAGCCAGAAGTCACTCCTGGATTGCT
>CBVK0100300487.1:0-13105 GCA_900067695.1 Picea abies
ATATATATATATACACTACAACCAAGTAGGAGAGATATTTCCATGTAATATAAAGCATTAAAATAATAATAAAATATAAAAGCTCCCACAGTGATCAAATCTCTCTCGATAAAAACCTTTTTTAGAGTGCAAAAATTAAGGAAAGGTTAAAGGTTTGTACCTTGAGAGATTTGATCCTTCTCGGCACTTGATAAATTTGATCCAGGGTTAATATGGATCTATGTTGGTTAATATTTGATGTCTTACAATGGGATTAGCACTAGTTGTCCATTGCTAGCTTACATATGTAATTATAATTTTTGAAGTTATTTTCTTTAAAATGCGATTGTTTCATAAATTGGTTTATAAAATTAAATTGTATTTTAAAATTTTATTATGACGTAAATTAATTTATAAAATGTACATTTTGTTTTTTTATATTAATATTTAATTTAGTATAAAGTATGTTTATAAAGATATTTGATTTTATATAGGGTTTAACAAATTAATAGTTTAGATTTAAAAATGTTTAATACAATTTATTTCTCTTAGAGGCCCATTCTACAGCCCAGTATGAGGGAGATGTGTAATTCCTTCCGTGCTCAACCTCAAGTTGACACATGTTCATTTAAATAAAATATTATAATATTGACTAAATAAAAAAAAATGGTGTCTTTAATTTTAACAGTTTAAAAAGAAAGAGAAGGAGAAGTGTAATTCCTTTCGTGCTCAAGCTAGAGTTCACAAGTGTACATTTAAAAATAATAATATAATATTGACTAAATAAAAAAAATGACCTATCCAGATGTGACTCTTCTCCTGGCGACCACCACGAACCTCTCCAACGCACAATCCAATGGACATGGGGACTCCACCTCTCCCTCTCCTCATGCGCATTAAATCCCTACTCACATCAAAGCGATGGGAATTAACTTTTCCTCCAGCTCCAACTTGGCTCCTGCAGAGACAAAGGACGATGGCCCATATCGCGCACACACAAAGGATGTGGGAATTGAACACCCTTCACATATGCCATTCACATTCTGGAAACGGTAATTTTGACCCTCATCAGCTCAATCTCAGGCTCACGACTATGATCCTCAAAGATTCTTGTGCCAATGGAGACCTCCCCGACTGGCACTTGTTTTCCACGGTAGTCAGTGGTGAACCTATCATCCACAGGTAGTTGTGGCTCACCCTCCTTCTCTGACTCCTGTCAATGCCTCCTTGAAGACGCACTACCTCCAACCTAGGAAGAGGTGGTCGTGGAGTTCATGCATCCACAACAAATCCTCCACCCATTATGGCTAGCTAGGACAGTTATGACTGCACAGATTGAAATTCTCTTTGATAGTTGTTATATGATTGGGAGGAGGAATTAACTGTCTCTCTCCCAACCACTCGCCACACCCCCAGGCATCGCAACAACTACTAGGTAATGAAAAACCTCCTTGCATGCACCCTCCTCAGCCTCCCGGGTGTGTTTGTCCTAAGCCCTCCCAACTCGCCTCTCTTACCTCACTCCCCCAGAGTCCATTATCCTACTCCAGAGGTCCCCCTAGCAACTCGAATCCATCATAGAACAAAGGTAATCCCTTGGAAGAGGCTCAGCCCAGTAAGAAAATCTCACAGACGACCCCCGCCATCAAAAAGGAAAGTCTACCAATCAAAGAAGCAAGCTCAAATAGTACTAGCTCTTCCAATGATAGTGGTTTTGGTGGCTTCCCCATTGTGGAAGAGCTTCCTTCGGAATACCCTCCAAGTGTTTCTGGCAAACTTGTTTAATTCCCAAGCTCTTGTTTATTTTCAAGTTTTACAGTCAAGTTTAGTCTATGTTTTCATGACAGTAATTATAGTGTCAAACATTTCAACTAATTTTTGTGAGCATGATTTCCATTCATAGGGCAGGCATGTCTGTCAAGCTATATTAAGCCTTCCATTGCTAATTTGTTTCTTTTACTATTACTGTATTTTTAATAGAATAGTTCTAGATTTAATAGAATAGTTCTAGAATTTACACAAAAAAAAAAAAAATGTAACAAAGAGAAATATGTATATATATATATTTTTTAGGTTTAATTAAAAATATTATGATAGGTGAACAATATCGATGTATTAGTTGTGCTTTGTAGAATATGAGAAAGAATTATGAGAAGTTTCAAGTGGGCTACAATGTAAAGATCTCATGTGAGTTTAAATTATTTGTTTTAGTAAAAATAGTTAACCATCATGAGATTTCATTGCAATTTCATATTCAATATCACTGAAACCTAATTTGATATTATAGAAATAATAGTGTAAACATATTTACATTATATCGATATATATTTAGAATATTATCCAGACCAACATATAAAGTATATCCATAATTTAAGTAATCCACAATGTATATAATATGGATCTATTTATTGACTTATTCATGAATGAAGGTGCAATGAATAACTATAAAAACACCTAAATAATTATCTAACTATATTTTGAATAATTATTACAACTTTCAATAATATTCCTAAATCATTATTATGATAAATATTAAGTCTAGATCAATATCAAACTTATGCTAGAGAGCCAACCTTCTTGGTAATTTACGGAATATTTTGATTGCTTGGAAACTTCAAATTTATCACTACCTATTGCATATTTATTATGTATCATATAAATATATCAAATTGTTTCAAATATAAAATAACACCAAGTATATTTGGATTAAATATATTAGTGAGGTAATAGTTCAATATCAAGAGGATGAAAGCCTTCTCAATATATATAATTATGATTTAAGATATATAATTATTCTTTAATTGGGTTATCAAAATGAAGAATGTTTCAAAATTCAAGAGGTTTGAGTTTATACTATTCATATGTTCCAATAATGGAAACTAAAAGTGAATGCAATATCAATCATTGAATACCAGCATTGATGTCCAATAATATAACACAAAACAATAAGGCATATTGACTTCAGTCATGTAACACAAAATAATAGAGAATACTAATTTCAGTGATTATATTAAAAATATTATTTAGAGAAATAAGGGAGTTGAAATTATTTAAGCAGTGATATAACAAAAAACAATAATGTGCATTTATTTTATAAATGATACAATGAAACATGATTTAGAGAAATCAGTTGCTATGATTTCAATAATGATGTAATGAAAACCAATACAATGCCTTGATTTTAGTGATGACTTAATGCAAACCAATACAATGCATTGATTTTAGTGATGACAACAATGATAAATGGTTTAGAGAAATTAGTTGCATTTATTTCAATAATGACACAATGCAAAACAATATGCATTGATTTAAGTGATGATACAATGAAAAACAAGTCAACATAATCAAGTAGTTGTATCCATTTTAACAATAATATAACATGAAACAATAGGGTGCATTAATTTCAATGATAATGATATAACACAAAAGAATATGGTTGTAATGAACCTGCCCTTTCATTACGACAACAAGCCTCACATAACAAGTGCAAAAAATAATAATTCTGTGTGTATGTAGGAGGTAATAATGACATTATACTCAACATCGCAACACAACGACGAACACAACACATGCAACTCACGCCACAACAAACACAACGACCTAACATAAAAGAACATCAAGCACCTGGAAGCAATGTACGACATTCAACCGATGAAGAATAAGAATGACTACCCGCCTGTCCTACCCTGCAATGGTTAGGACCTCTAGGACACATAAGCAACACTCAAGCCCAGGTTCCCATCGATTTGGACCATTTAAGGTCTCAAGGTTGTTCTGAGGAACAAGGAGGTGTCTACTTCCCACCCAAAACAACAAGTCCAAGTTGACTAAGCTAAATGACAACATCAAGATCATCCAGGCGCAACCATCAAAAAAGGACACATGTAACTTGAACTTTCACGGCGAGCGAGAGCATTAACACATTCATGCATTACAATACAATTTACCAAACATCAATTTCAAGAATCAACCTCATTGTCATCGGGAAGCACCTGACCTAAAGCCAAGTCATCATACGCAACCATCAATCAATGCTTCCCTACCTTCCTTTTTGAACACACCCCTTTAAAGCATTGTAAGGATGAAGTATCTTATAATCAATGAATTATTATATAACATTAATAAATTATTATTTAACATACAACAATGCTTCCCTACTTTCCTTTTTAAACACAAATGCTTTAAGGAAATGAAGTATCTTATAATCGATGAATTATTATATAACATTAATCAATTATTATTTAACATACAACAATGCATCCCTACTTTCCTTTTTAAACACAACCCTTTAAAACACTTTAAGGAAATGAAGTATCTTATAATCAATGAATTATTATTTAACATACAACAATGCATCCCTACTTTCCTTTTTAAACACAACCCTTTAAAACGCTATAAAGAAATGAAGTATCTTATGATTAATAATTTATTATATAAAAAAAAAAATCATCATAAAAGGATTACATGAACAATTTTCATGATCTCAATAGGTACTTTAGCTTAGGTCTGTTATAAAACAAATTAGAAAACTTGCTTTCCACATGTACAATAAAATAGTGCGCTATCCTAAAACCATCAACTATTAAAAATAAATTTAAACTACATGGCCATTCACGTGTTCTTTCAATAATGTGTTGTTCTAAAACAATCAAAACTTAAGAAGGAAATTATAATCACACCGCCAATCCTCATGTTCTCAGTTTAATGTGTTGTTTAAACAATTTAAACCTATTATAGCAATATCACTTGTTGCTGCCATTCCTCCCATTTTTTTTTATTTCAATGCGTTATGCTAAAACAGTTAACCAACAATTATTAAGCAAATGGAATCTGGTACTTTCCAATCCTCATAACTATTAACATGTTTCCCTATTATGAAAAAACTCATCACTGTTAAAGGTAATTAAAAAAAAACGCCACTTTCCATTCACATAAACTTGACATAAGGCTCCATCCTCAACAAAATTTAAATTGTTACAAAACAATAACTCACTAAAAGGCAAG
Organism: Picea abies; assembly: GCA_900067695.1. NCBI lineage: Eukaryota > Viridiplantae > Streptophyta > Pinopsida > Pinales > Pinaceae > Picea > Picea abies. Next base: position 4,984 of record CBVK0100300487.1, read on the forward strand.
AGCCACAGGTGTATGGATTTCTGTCCAAAATTTAGCAAGACGCATAGGTGGGTACGATTATCTAATTTATACAAGTGGTTGTTGTTCATTCAAGCAAATTTTAAAGTTGTTCAGTAGTTATAAACAAAAACATTTCTACTCTACTCAAAGCAAATTTTTACTGTTATCTAGTGGTTAAAGATTAAATTCCATTCAGAGCCAACAATGCAATTGCTTCCATTATTAAGCGCTAACAAGGTACAATAATTGTTATTTCCGAAGATCAATAGCGTTGTCCAAATCATTAATGCCAATTAATATCGTTGTTAGGTAATCTAAGGAAAGGAAACGCATGGGCAATGGACAAATCTTTTTCGGAAAAGTCAAGTCTTCAAAGGGTAAAAACGCCAAGGTAACAGATAGTCATTTTCCAAGGCAAATAGAAGTCTTAAAAGGAAAAAAATCAAATCACAAACTTAGTATTTCCACAAGAGAATCGTTGGGTTTACACGTTCAGAATAATTTCATAGAGGTTGAAACAGGCAGTTGATTTAATCCTTGAGTTTATAGCGCAACTGGCCTCCTGCAGGCACGTCCGCTCCCACCAGGACCTTCTTCTTCCCCAGGCCCGAAGAGCTACAATGCCCCTCAAATCCTATATCAGGACTTCTCTGCACCCACAAGGTGTTCCTCTAATAATCTCCCTCTATTCTATTGGGAATTACCCAATCGGGAAATTGGCCTTTACAAGGTCGTGAGTCACGGCACCCATAAATCCCCGACTCTCGATCTCCGATGGCACCCATGCGCCTTAGACCCCTCCAGCTTACCTCTCTTGCATGTGACCGGTTGGTCCACTTGACCATGTCCTTTGTCCCTTATCGGAAATTTGAACTTCGTGGATTTGAATTGCATGGAACTCACGCTCGCAGAATCACCGATCCTCGATTTATCGATGCCACCTGTCCTCAGCCTCTGATGCCTGGACCCCATGCTCCTATAGCGATCGGGAAATCGCATTTTAGGAATTCGTGATTCCTATTGCGCAATGTCACAGACCTTTACAAATTCTGAACTCCAATATGCGACGCCACCTGTCGTCGCCTCAGGGCGAGATTCAAACCTCCAACACCTATCCTCCACTAAGCACCTTTAACCCTGTCGAAAAAACGCGGATCGCGATTTCAACACACGCAATACTTTTGACTCTGGAAATCCTGAAATGCCGAACCTCGAGCTATCCAGGATCTCTCGCCTCGTGCCCTTGCTATGTTGGACGGCTCCTATTCAATCGGAATTTTGCAAATTGCGATTCCTTTCTGCAAGAGTCCTATGTCCCCGAAAACTCCGATGAGTCGAATCCCGATGAACTCTTGGTTCCTTCACTGCACGCTATTGCTTAATCCCCACAAAACTTCCTGAGATCTAACGGTTGATGGGATTTTGCTAGTTGCTTCTGCAAATCCTAACCTTTATTTCCTCTCCTCGAAGCTTTCTTGGGGATGACTGGGTGTTCCTTCCAGAACTTGTCTCCTGTGATGCCTACACTTGCAAACCCAGTTCAAACCTTCTTCTACGCAGACTCCTGTACTCTGTAGTAATGATGTCACGAAGGTACTAAACCTCCTAAGCTTTCTTACTATGATTCCTTCAGAGGTATATGCGCGCACTCCTTGCGGCAATCATTCAACGCTCTCAAGTGTTGAATCCTTCTGACCATGTTCCCTTCCTGCAACAACAGTCTTTGGATAATTTACTCAGAATCACAACTCTAAGGCTTCTTCTTCTTCAGCCTACGCACTCCTTGCATGGCTTCAACAACTCACTTCCACTTCTGGGTGAATGAGAACAAGATTTAAACTACTGAGCCTCATCAACGCACTCCTTGCGGATGGACTCGACTGCACACTTTGCAGGAATCTCCTGGCTCAGATAGAGAAACAATTGAAACTTATTCTCTCCCTCTCCTTCAGATTTCAGTTTCGAAACATGAAATCACATGCACAACATATACAAAGCAAATGCATAACAAAGAAACAAACATTCATGAGCATAATATCAACACACAGAGAATAGACACATAACCATGGATTTGAATCAAAGCTTCCTTCTATTAATTCAATATCTATACATTGGTGTTCTCAACACAGTTCTCTGTTTTCTCTTCTCTCCTTACTCTTGAATGAATAATAATACAATGTACAAGTGAGGGTGTCTATATCCGTTTTCCCTCCTTCAATCTAAAACTGTCTAATCTAGAAATAAATCCTATCTACCTGCATTAACTAGATTAAATGCCTCCTATCTACTTCAGACAAGAGCGTATGGCTCGAGGTCTGATACATCATACAAAGGTGCTCTCTCATAAATGGTGCATTTATACATTAGTGCATCATCTCGTATGAAATTTCAAAAAGTTTCGGCTGGACTTGTCCAGTTGTACGTTGCCTTTCATGCTGGCTCACTTGTCTTGGGCGATGCTCCTACATCATACTCCTTGGCTTGAAAATATTCATGGGCTCCTGTCCATGAGCTCCTGCATGGTCTGTCCATGCTTCTGTATCATTGCTTCATTTTCCCAGCTGGCGTCTTCCACTGGGTGATTCTTCCACTTAATCAGGTACTCATAGTACTCTTTCCTCCTGGTCTTCTTACCCTCTCTCTTGTCCAATATGCACTCCATCTATGGCTTTTCTTCTATCGGCATCTGCTTCGTCCACTGGATCACTGGTTCCTCAGTTCCAGTTTCTGCTTTGCCAGCCCTGTATGGGTATAAATATGCTACATTGAATATCGGAGATATTCCGATGCCATCCGGAAACTCAATCTGATAAGCATTTTCTCTGAATTTCTTCAGGACTCTGCATGGCCCAATTTTCTTCATTTTTAACTTGTTATATGTTCCCCTTGGGAACCTTTCTTTCCTCAAGTGTGCTAGAACCAGATCACCAAATTTGAATTGAATCTTTCTCCGATGTTGATCTGCTCTGCGTTTGTACTCCTGATTTGAATCTTTCAGTCTCTACTTCACCTTGCCGTGAAGTTCCTTCATCGCCTCAGTGAATTCCTCTGCACTAGCACTGCTAGTCGCAGTATGTTTTGAATCTCGCAGTTCAGATACTCCTCTCAGCTACATCCCATATACAACCTGAAATGGACTCTTTTCTGTACTCCGATTCACTGAATCGTTATATGAAAACTCTGCCTATGGCAATATGTTGTCCCAGTTGTTGTGGTGCTCTGTCACCAAGCTTCTCAGCAAGTCCCCCAGACTTCTGTTCACCACCTCTGTTTGCCCATCCGTCTGCAGATGATAAGCTGAACTAAATGCCAAGTTAGTTCCTAGCTTCTTCCATAGCATCCTCCAAAAATGACCTATGAATTTCGTATCCCTGTCTAAGACTATGCTTCTTGGCAATCCATGAAGTCGCACAATCTCCTTGAAAAACAAATTTGCGATGTGGGTCGCATCGCTGGTCTTCTGACATGGACTAAAATGTGCCATCTTAGAAAACCTGTCTACCACCACAAATATGGAATCAAACCCTCTTTGCGTCCTCGGCAATCCCAAGACAAAATCCATGCTGATCGCTTCCCATGGCCTCTCTGGTATGGGCAATGGCTGATAAAACCCCGCGTTCTGCTTTCTCCCCTTCGAATGTTGACAAATCCGACACCTGTCAACAAACCTCTTGACATCTGCTCGCATGCCTGGCCAAAAATATGATTCGCTCAGCTTCGCGAATGTTTTGTCATGGCAAAAATGCCCTGCCAAGCCTCCGCTGTGTTTTTCCTTCACCAAGTTCTCCCTCATGGAGAAAATTGGAATACACAGTTGATTGCCTCTGAACAGCAATCCCTCCTGGATCATGTAGTCTATCCATGGGCTCCGATCTCTGAGAACTGGATTCTCAGCTGCTTCATATGCTTCCCTGAAATCTGCATCTCCTGTGTACATATCCTTCAGATTTTCAAAACCCAATGTTTTGACTTGAAACTCCTGCAACAACAAACACTTCCAGCTCAAAGTATCAACCACTTTGTTAGCAGTACCTGAAATGTGCTTAATCACAAACATGAAATTCTACATATACTCTACCCATTTTGCATGTTTCTAATTCAACTTATCCTGTTGACTCACAAACTGCAATGCATGACTATCACTGTACAAGATAAATTCCTTCGGGATCAAGTAATGCCTCCACTTCTTCAACGCCTGTATGATAGCATAAAATTTCTTATCATATGTGGAGTATTTGACTTTGGCCTCATCCAGCTTCGCGCTGAAATATGCAACTGGCCTGTCTTCCTGACTTAAGACCGCTCCTATGGCATATCCGCTTGCATCACATTTCACCTGAAATGTCTTCTGAAAATCCGGCAACACCAACACTGGTCATTCCCTTATCTTTTGCTTCAACAGATTGAAGCTCTTCTCAGCCTCTTCTGTCCAATGAAAAGACTTATGTCACTTCTTTACTGTGTCCATCATTGCTGCGTTAATTCCACTGAAATTCCTGATGAACTTTCGGTAGAAACTAGCCAAACCATGGAAACTTCTCACCTCGAAAACATTTCTCGGTGATGGCCAATTTTTAATCATGTCCACCTTACTCGGGTCCATCTTCAACTCATTCACTGAAATAACAAAACCCAAATAAATGAGCTCTATCTTCATAAATGAGGACTTCTTCATATTAATCAATAGCTTCTCATGCTGTAGCTTCCTCATCACAATGGCTAAATGCTTCAAATGTTCATCCTTCATCTTACTATAGATCAATATATCATCCAGATATACGACTACAAATTTTTCGATGAATTCCCTAGGACTTCATTCATCAGTCTCATGAATGTGCTCGGCGTGTTTGTCAAGACAAACAGCATGACCAGCCATTCGTACAAACCTTCGTTTGTCTTGAATGTTGTCTTCCATTCATCACCTTCCCTCATGCGAATCTGATGATATCCACTCTTCAGATCAATCTTTGAGAAATAATTTGCCCCACTTAGGCAATCCATCAAATCATCCATTCTCGGCAATGGAAATCTGTACCTGATGGTAATTTTGTTGATCATTCTTGAGTCTGTACACATTTTCCAGCCTCCATCTTTCTTTGGGCTTAGCACTGTCGGAACAGCGCATGGACTCAGGCTTTCCCTGACCAACCCTTTGTCCAATAACTCCTGGACTTGCTTCTTGACCTCCTCATTTTCTTGTGGCGTCAATCTATATGCAGCGTTATTCGGAAAACTGGCTCCTGGTATGAGTTCAATGTGATGACTCACACTCCTCATCGGTGGTAACAAACGAGGTAATTCATCCACGATGATGTCAGCAAACTCTCCCAACAGTTCTTGAATCTCATCTGGTAAATCATCCACTCTTGTGCTAGTCAGAACAACTCTTGGTTTCCTAACCACAAAGAATTGTGGATCTTCTTTCTTCTCCATCTCTAGGAGAAGCTCCTTCCCACTCATGAGAAGTATCATGTTGCTTACTTCCGGCTTCATTTCCTTATCCTTTATCGGAAGCAATCTATGTGTCCTCCCATCCTTCTCTAAAGTGTAGGTGTTCATCCTCCCATCATGAACCACATTTCTGTCATATTGCCATGGTCTACCCAACAATAAATGACATACATCCATGGGAATGAAATCACAGAGTATTTTATCATTATATCCTCCTATCTTGATGTCAACTAAACATTGTTTAGTGACACTCACCTGATGTCCCTTCTGTAGCCATGAGACTTTATATGGACTCGGATGATCAGTCATCTCCAACTCCAGTTTCTCCACCATCTCAGTTGAAACAAGATTGTCAGTGCTCCCGCTATCTACGATAACCTTGCATTTCCTATCCTTGGTTTTACAAGATGTCCTGAACAGTCTGGTCCTTTGAGTTGAACTTTCCTGCACCTCTTTCTCAGGTTTCAAAAGGACTTTTTGCATCAGAAGTGAGCTTTCACTTTCTGCGCCTTCTGCTTCAGCATCTCGCCTCTGTGCTTCGATGATGTGAGCTTCTCCACCCTCTTTCTTTTTCTCTAGACACTCAAATGATTTGTGTCCATTCTTCCCACATGTGAAACATGTGATTACTCCACCTCAGCCTCTTCCCCTACCTATGGTACGAGGAAAAGCGTTTTTGTCAGCATAATCTCCCCTCTGCTCATTATGATGTCCCCTCTGCTCATCATATTGTTGTCCTCTCTATGAGGTTCCACCTCTTTCAATTTTACCCTGAGGTTTCTTCCATTCCTCCTTGGGATTATGATATTTCTCTTGGGAAACTGCCTTGCCTCTGGGTTGACTTATGTCTCGCCCTCGCTGACCTTGCTTACGGATCAGCTTCTCCTCGACTTTTAGAGCCATCTGGTAATCATCCTCAACCGTTCGGATGGTTGTCATGCTTAATTCATCCTGAATGTCGTATCTCAGACCATTCAGATACCTGCCAACCTTCTCATCATCGCTCTCCCGATGACCTACTCTGATGTTCAGTCTATAGAATTCCTCAGTGTATTCTTTCATTGTCATCAGTTTCTGTCTCAGGTTCTGCATTCTCCTGAACAGATTTATTTGGTAGTCTCTTGGGATGAATTTCTCTTTCATCTTTGCAATCATTCGATCCCAACTTTTGATCTTTTGCTTGCCCTTGGAACGTCTATCAGCTTGTAGCTCATCCCACCACAATGTTGCATGTCCCTTCAACTTTGTGATAGCATGCCTAACCTTTTTATCATCTTCGATATCCTCATAATCGAAGTAGGTATCAAGATCTCGGATCCAATCTAACAGCTCTTTTGCATCCAAGATTCCTTCGTAAGCTGGAATGCCCATTTTCATCTTTGAACTCATCCAGGCGATAGCTTTAATTAATCGCTCATTGGCTGCATCTTCGGCTGCATCTTCGGCTGCAACTTCTCCTTGTGGCTCGGCTTCAGCTTCGCCTTCGGAGTCACTCAGATCTCCAGCACTAGCTGTGCGTCTCTGTGCTGCCTCCATATCTTCCAATCTCGCTCGAAGATCACGTATCTGCCTTTCCATCTCTAGATTTCCTGCCAACCTACCTCTTCTTCTCACCTCCATATCTTTTGGATCGGGTGACTGTCTTTCTCTTCTGGGTGGCATGGTGAATTTCATTTCTCCCTGCTATAGAAAACAAAGAGTCAGTCCTGCTGTGATACCACTCTGGCGCAACCGGCCTCCCGCAGGCACGTCCGCTCCCACCAGGACCTTCTTCTTCCCCAGGCCTGAAGAGCTACAATACCCCTCAAATCCAGTATCGGGACTTCTCTGCACCCACAGGGTGTTCCTCTAATAATCTCCCTCCATTCTATCGGGAATTACCCAATCCTGAAATCGGCCTTTACAAGGTCGTGAGTCATGGCACCCATGAATCCCCAACTCCCGATCTCTAATGGCACCCGTGCGCCTTAGCCCCCTCTGGCTTACCTCTCTTACATGTGACCGGTTGGTCCACTTGACCACGTCCTTTGTCCCTTATCATAAATTCGAACTTCACAGATTTGAATTGCGTGGAACTCACGCTCGCGGAATCACCGATCCCCGATTTTTCGATGCCACCTGTCCTCAGCCTCTGACGCCTGGACCCCACGCTCCTATAGTGATCTGGAAATCGCGTTTCAGGAATTTGTGATTCCTATTGCGCAATGTCACAGACCTTTACAAATCTCGAAATCTGATATGCTACGCCACCTGTCGTCACCTCAAGGCGAGATTCAAACCTCCAACACCTGTCCTCCACTAGGCGCCTTTAACCCTGTCGAAAAAACGTGGATCGCGATTTCAACACATGCAATACTTTTGACTTCGAAAATCCCAAAATGCCGAACCTCGAGCTATCCAGGATCTCTCACCCTGTGTCCTTGCTATGTTGGACGGCTCCTATTCAATCGGAATTTCACAAATCACGATTCCTTTCTGCAAGAGTCCTATGTCCCTAGAAACTCCGATGAGTCGAATCCCGATGAACTCTTGGTTCCTTCACTGCATGCTATGGATTAATCCCCGCGCAACTTCCTTAGATCTAACGGCTGATGGGATTTCGCTGGTTGCTTCTGAAAATCCTGACCGTTACTTCCTCTCCTCGAAGCTTTCTTGGGTGAGATCGGAAGAG
>CBVK0100300488.1:0-13105 GCA_900067695.1 Picea abies
AATTACATTTATTATTGCTCATATATATTAAAGATAGTCATTAACAATTGAAGTACTAACCACTGTGGCATATTTTAGCTTTATTGTTGCCTTATTTCGCAAACAGGTGCCCTTTTCATTGGAATACCTTCATTTTGACTATCCCTCTTGGCAGTAATCTGTGAAGGGAAAGTCCACTTTGACCCTTGAGCCTTAATCCCTTGATTCTTTTCCTTCAAAGCCCCAGATTACTAGGGACGTCTCCCTTGGGATTAGCCACCCTGAATAAAAAGAGCTCCCCATCGAGGTGACAGTGGGTGGGGAAGCTCCTGTTACGCCAATTTGAGTCTTGTCTCCAAGCTATTGAACCTATCCTACAAACTGAGCGATAACAGTTCCTCCACTCACGGTTGAGTTATGGTGTTCTTCAAGGTTGTCAATAAGGTTTCAGATATTAATCCAAAAATACATATACCATAGGTTAGGATTTTCTCAAATAATATAACCAGTAGGTTTTATATATCGAAGCAACCTTTCCAACAGTATAAAGAACGTGCAAAAAGGACACCTAAGTCAAAATTTACAACCATTTTATGAAAGCCAATTATCTTCTACCCGGAGGAGTTTGAACTAACTCCTCCGACCTTGATTGAAAATCCTCCAAACTGGAATAAGTGTACCATGAATTATGAATTTATCAAATCACATAACTAGAATGTTGCATAGCTATGAAATAAATTTCCAACGGTATAAAGAAGTCGCAAAATGGACCCTCGAGTCAAATATTATGGACAATTTACGAGACACGGTTCTCTTTTGCCTGGTCATCAACTCCTCTGACCCGATCAGAGAATTTCTTAACAACTACACTGAACTGTTAAGAGGATTTGAAGGAAACTCCTCCAAGTAGATCAAAAGAGTTGAAGGGAACTCCTATGAACTAGAATAAGTATACCATGCATTAGGAATTTCTCAAATAACATAACTAGAAAGTTGTATATCTTGGAAATACCTTTCCAACGATATATATAAGTCACAAAAAAAACACCCGAGTCAAAATTTATGACCATTTTACTAGATTCAGTATTCTTCTTCTCAGAGGAGTTTGAACTAACTTCTCTGACCTTGATGGTAACTCCTCATAATTGGAATAAGTGTATTATGCTTTAGAAAATTCTCAAGTCACATAACTAGGAAGTTTTAGATATCTTAAATACCTTCCCAACGATATAAAGAAGTCACAAAATGAACACCCGAGTCAAAATTTATTTTTGATTTATGAGAGTGTTAGTAACATTTCTTGTCCTGGGCACAAGAGTATTTGGGTCTGCAAGTCGCATGAGAAGCGCCCGAGCGCAACGTGAAGAATCTCATTTCAGGCTTCCAAATGAGTAGGCAGGCAAGATTATATTGCTGATGTTCCATATTTATCCAAGGGAGAAGATCGACAGTTGACAAGAAATCGTGGCTAGCGGAGGCACACCAAGATTAGCGCATTGGATAGAGCCCATTGGGTATGCAGAAGAGGATGGCAGTTGTCCATCCAAAGGACGCATGGCACGGGATCTAGTCGCGTCGGTTTTTCGGCATTCGGGAGTTCGAAGGGTGAGAATTTCATGTCATTCTGCATCTCGAAATCCTGAACCCTGAAAGCGCCGAAAGCGCTCAAAGTCGGGCTTGCAGTATCGAGAAACAGTCTCAGCCGTCCATCCAAAGGGGACACCTGGCACGTGCGATTAGTCTCTTCACCATTTCTCCCATCGTGATTTCGAAATGCAAGGAGCGGCTCCCTCATATCCCTGATGCGCGAAGTGACAAAAGCATCCGGGACCCAGGCCCACAACATTGTTGGGTGAGTTTAGGACTGTCATATTTGAGAAGGACGCATGGCACCCAATTGAGCAATCTCGGTGTTTTTCCCATTTATTGATGGATAAAGAGACCACACCTTAGTGTATAAGTTAGTTTGGAGGCATAAGGTTCTAATTGAAGATTTTCAATATTCATATCCTCTATAGTCTCACCATATTTATGCGAACTACCATATGAGATGAGGTTTATCTCATTCTTCTATTGATACAATACAAGTGACCTAGTACAAACACTGAATCAACATCATTGGAAAGAATGTAAACCCTAGGTTGAGTTAATTTAGAAGCAATAGATGAATAAGGGTCCTATACTTGCACCTAAAAGACAAATCCCTTGTTGATGACTTAGGATCCTTTTTATATTACATGAAATGTTTCATATGGTCACTTCCAGTTCACAAACTTAGAGTATGATTAAGGGGGTTGGTCCATATCGTGATACCCTCAGTTACCATTATATCCATGAGGAGATGGCCTCAAAAGTGCATACTTTAAAGAGTCAAATTAATGAGAAGTCATACTGCCTATGAAAAATAAAGGGTATGTTAGATGTTTTGGGATCCATGATAGATAATTAGGGTAATATTCCATCTAAGGAAGGAGAACCTAATTAGAATAAGAATTTAATCATCAAAAATTGGGCCACGAACTAAGAAAGTAGAAGGATCCCACTTTAAATAGGATCATCAAAAGTGGTAATAAGGTTGGATCATGGTTGGTGAATATTGAGAGGCACATAGTGTTCTATTATCTCAAACATTTGTAAAAAAATAAATTTATCAACTACCAATTATCTAATGACATAGATCCATGGTGGAACTATAAAAAGAAAAATGAAAATTTGGTTGAAGAACACTTAAGTTAGGATCATTTCAAGGCTCATTTTTAGGAAACATACCTTGGAGAGATGTACGACCAAAACATGGAAGATGGTTATTTCTCACTCATATAAGGAAATATGATAGAATACATGTATGAATGTAAGTTTGTAGAAATAGATAAGTATGCCATTGAACTTAATGAAAAGACCCAAGTTGGGAGATTCATTGGAGGAATTGGGGACCATGTTAGGGATAAAGTCAAAACATTCATGCTAGAGACCTTGTCATAGGTAATGAAGAGGACAATACTATGTGTATCTTAGTCACAATGGAAGAGGGAATTAAGTGGTAAGATAAATCAAAGGATCAATAACCATAATACTTGGAGAAGAAAATAAAACCAACCAAATTTTTAATCTAACACCGCCAGTTGAGTGTAGGGAAGAATACAAATCCTATGAAGATCCAACACTAGTGAACCTAAAAGTAAATTTTTTTGAATGTGGGGGATAGGGGAACAATTCCTACTTATGACTTGAAAGGAAGAATCAAACCAAATGAAATTTGAACCATTTGGAACCGCAGGAGATTGCGGGATATGTTGTAAGAAGAATTATTTATCCAATAGTGGAAAATTGGTAGATAAAATATCAAGCCTCCCTCATCCAATATAGAGATATGATTTCCAACCTTCCCTTAACTTTCTATATCGATAGAAGGATCACCCACAGTTTAATATCGCCATAAGTAGTGGCCAAATGTAAGATAAGGATCAAGAAGATCTAATATGTTCAAAAGGTACAGATGGAAAATGGTTCTAATAAATAGATCAACCAAGTAGTTGATGGATGCATAGTAGTGTTGGGATAATGGAGCAATGTAATATGTTTCCATGATTTGACCTTGGGAAATTATGATGGAACAATAGAAAAATATTGGTTGAAACTCCACAAGGATAATGTAGACTATTATGAAAAGAAGTTTGAATGTGTGGATGATGAGGGAGTGATTAGAATAATCAAAAGAGAAAAGATTCCCATAATAGTTAGGAAAATCTAAGTTATTCAATACAATCATAGTTTTTTCAAGGAGTGTAAAGGATATCTCATTATTGTCACTGAAATTGTAAAGTAAGTAAGCATGGAAGCAGGATGACTACCTATAATCAAAGAAATCTTGGGTGTATTTCTAGAAGAGTTATCTAGGTTATCACAGTCAAAGAAGTGAATTATAATATAGATATGATGTTGAGAACCACCCCTATATCAAAGGATACCTACTGATTAGGAGCTAATGAGGTGGGTGAACTTAAGAAATAGTTGTAAGAATTTTTGGATAAAGGATTCAGACACTTAGCTTCCTCATATTGGTGAGCACCGATCTTTTTTTTCATGAAGAAAGATCGAACATTCATAATGTGCATCAATTGTAGAATTTTGAATAAGGAAACCATAAATAACACATGTCCTCTACCCAATATTGATGACCTATTGGCTAGCTCGAGGGAGAAAAGTTATTTTCTAAGTTGGATTTAAGATTGGGTTATCACCAAATCAGAGTTGATGAATCTAATATACCAATGAATACCTTCAAATCATGATATGGAAATTATCAGTTGTTAGTCTTACCTTTTTTATTGAAAAATTACCTAGCATTCTTCATGACGTTAATGAATGATGTATTCTATAATTATCTTGACAAGTTTTTACTAGTATGCATTGATGGCATATTTGTTTATTCTAAGAATGAGGAGGAACACCAATGGAACCTTTATTTAGTGATGTATAAGTCACAAGAGAACTAATTGTATGATAAAATTGGTATGTGCTAATTATTCATGAAGGATATCCAATATCTTGGGCATATAATATCAAAAGAAGGGATAAAGGAGGAGCCGAAGAAAATAGAATCCATATCTAGTTGGTCAACACCAAATAATGCAGTAGAGATAACAATGTTTCTAGGATTGGAAAGCTATTATCAAAGGCGTGTTAACAATTTCAAAAATATTACAACTCCATTATCAAAATTAAAATATAACAAATTTAATATTCTCTAGGAAACCTTTCATGAAGATAGATTTCAAGAAATAAAGAATATCCTAATGTTTACTCTAGTATTAGTACTCCCTAATTTTTACAAGAATTTCCTACTCTGCATAGATACAAGTAAGGAAGGCATCGAGGGATTTATTAAAGAGGGAATATTAGTAAGCTACAAGTCAAGGAATTTGAATAACCATGAGCCAAAAGTAGATAACTAGTGATCTGGAACTGATTTCCATTGTCCACAATATAAATTTATGGTTTCATTACCTAATTGATATAAAATTTCAACTGCAAATAGATCATGAAATATTGACATACGTCTAGTGTCAAACATGGTTGAACACCATAAACTGGTGTTGGGTATAATTTGTGAATAATATGAATATGAAGTATTGCATATGAAAGGAAATGAGAATCTAGTGAATGATTCCTTGAGAGATAGATTGCATATATGTTATATATCTCAACATCAATTATACTTAATATAAATAATCAATATGTGGTCCAAGGAACATAAATGGTACCAATAGTTTTTCCAAGAATGATTATGATGGAAGGATTGGATAGAAAAGGAAGTAAAAAATTACAATAATTACCATCTAGTTGAATATGGGGTGTTTCTTTGGAGAAACAATTTTTTTTACTAGACCATAGGGACCTAAGAAAGTTATAATTTCCTGAAGTACATTTTGATCCTTATTATAAATACATAAGGCACCAAAAGACATTTAAAAGTATGAAGAAATTGTATTGCTATCCTGGTTTGAACTAAGATATTTCCTCACATGTAGCTCGGTGTTTGGGATGTCAACAAATAAAGGTGGAACATCAACATCCAACTATAAAATTGAATACCCTGATTATACCATATTGGAAATGGGAAGAAATATATATGTATTTCATCATATAATTACCAAGAAACTCCAGAGGTCATGACTTGATCTTGGCTATAGCTGAATATTTGAAGAAGATAGCTCAATTCATTTTAACAAAATCTACTCATTGAGCATGTGATGTAGCCTATGTTTTCATCTGAGAAATATTGATACTAAATGATGTATTGCAAGTAATTGTGACAATTCTTGATTGAAAGTTTACTTCCAAAATTTGGCAAAGATTGTTTCATGAATTACACATGAAATTAAGTTTTATCATACCCTACTATTCAAAGTGTTATGAAAAATCTTACCCTACGAATAGGCTAAGCTCCCCTTTGGATAAAGACACCTACTTTGGTCCAAAGATAGAAGTAAAAAAATGGTTTCTACTTTTCCTTTTAATATAACTCAACCAATCAAGCAAGAGAGAAGAAGAATATGGTGTACCTTATTGCGATGTTCATCCTCACTACTCCAATCCTTGGGCTCGATCTCCAAGCTCCCTAACACAAATGAAGTCCTGCAAAGACACGTAAAAGAACACTTCATCCTACTCTATATGATTATATAAAAAAGATATATCTACAAATATTGAAACAATAATAAACAAGTAAATGTAGATGTAGAACACATGAACTTGAAGGGAATAGGCCAAGTTTATATTAATTGGAAATCCAATGAAAAGTACTTAAAAATAATGCTTGATGATGTAGTAACTTATACAGGCTCTCCTTGTACATCCCCTTGCATGAACCTATTACGATCAAAATGATGATACTTGAATAAATTCATTTCCCCATCACCTTAGAAATTCCTTCAATTTATAGGATTGAGAAGCACAACCACCATGAGCTAATAAGAGAAATGGTTTAGGATATGGCTCCACGATTTGGGATTTGATCCTAATATAGTGACAGAGGATATGATTTGAGCCAAAAAAAACTAGCGCTTCTTTTGATTGAGATACATAGCTCCACTGGCACCCACTAGGCAAGGAAGAGGGAGCAGTGGCACTCCCTCAGCATGAGTAACAGAGTGCCACCAGAGACACAATTTGGATCCATACCTCCATGACATGAACTGATCGCAGCCACAAAAAATACACAGTGGAGCTACAAGAATAAAAAACATATCCACAGATCAATATAAAGTGGATCTATGTGATTGTATATATATTAGTAAGATTTCCAGCATGGTGATTGTACTGAAATATTTTACATGCTCAAATGATCTCCATCACAACCTGGGAAAAGCACATAATGGAGTGAGCTCCTAACCCAAGGTGTTTGTCCCTATCCTAATATGGTATGAATCTAGCCATGTGAATAGATGAATTGATGTTGAACATGGTACAAACCACTTGATAACTATTTATTGAGGTATATCGTTAACAAGTGCAAGGGAAATCACCAATGATGACAATGATCCCCAAGGTACCTTTAGTACATTCCAGTGAATGTGAATAAATGATATAAATTTGAACATTCATGGAATCATTCGATTGAAGTTCAATGGTGTAAACCTATTGTCATAAGCGAGGAGGCTTTCCATTGAGGCCTGCGGGTCCCAAGGTACTAACTAGTTTCTAAGTCTAATTCCTAGATAATTTGTTGAAGTCGAAAATAAAATATTCATCAAAGGAGGGCCATGATGTATCCCTCATCATCGAAATGAAATTGAAAAAAGAAAGTGATGTAATATGGTATATTAAATGACTATGGACTGACAAAGAAGATGGAAACAAGTAATACTTCATATGGATGGTTTGAAGTGAAACTTCCCTTGAACATTGTGAGAAATGACAAATGACTTGGCAGCATTGACTCGATGAGTACCAAGAACATAATTTGATGAAAATAAGAGTACCCTTCGAATGGAATGAAAAAGTATAATGACACATGGAATTGGTATAACTTAGAGACAAGAATATTACCCAACTATAAGGAAAGACACAAACATGTGCCATGTTCAAGGGCAACAACAATAGTTGCCGTAATAGATTCCAAAAAAATTGACCTACTTCCTTCAATTTTTCTCACAACATGATTGATGAGTAACTCTTTTTTTTAAACAATATTGAGGAGGACAACAAATGCTTGATACAACTAATCTTCGATGAGTCCCTTGACATATGTTTAACAAACTTAAAGAAGGAGTCGTTCGGTTTCTTATGAGTCCTAGAGATTGGACTCACATAGGTCCTTCAATGCATAATTATATGAGCCCAAAGAAGGTAAAATTAGTTCTTTTTCATGTTCAGAGAGTCTAAAAAGAACTTAAATATGACTCCATAGGTGAATTTTTCATTAATTTATTCTCCCAAGCAAAAAAAAGTGTAAAACAATACAAGGGAGAATTCTTCTAGTCATGCTTGACTAGAGTATTCATTCTCTGTAATTAGTCTCACGAGGCCAAAAAAGAGATAAAATACCACTCAAAAGAATCCCTTTAAAACATCTTAATGAGTGTGAAAGGAAACAAGCCCACTTGACAATCTTTTCATGTTTAGGGAGTTTGAAAAGAGATTAAAGGAAACTCCAAAGAGTTCCCTTTTTTGTATAGATTTTACAAGTTCAAAAAAAAGATAAAAGTGTAATCAATGACCTATTCTCATGTATTAATGAGCATAAGAAAGAAAAAAGACTAAGTTTAGTCTAGTTTATACTACTACGTTATGATAAAAACAACCCCCAAGTGAGGATCACTTCTAGTAGCGTGCCTCTCTAGAGTTATTTTCCCCCCAACTTGCATGGTATAAGCTAGTGGCTTTGCTCCAGCATGATATACAGAGGCTAGAGACCTACCCTCCAAGCTTTGTTTCCTCTATCGACTCTTAATATTTCCTCATTTAGGCGTAATAATAGGAATATTTTCACTAGGCAGAGGAAAATAAGGTTCAAGTATTAGATCCCTAGGAAGACTCAATTTGAATGGAGGGGTGTCTATTACATTTTTTAACAAGTTTGATAGAGGCAATGAACTATGATCATAAGAATATTTTTCCTTTTTTAATGACATTGACAAAGGAAAATAATTATGCTCATAAGGACCAGGTACTACCAAATCATTAAGTGATTCTAAGGATTGTTGCACCTGAGTCAAAATTATATTTATCGTGGCAACCTGTGGGGTGTCAGGAGCAGGAAAAGGAAAACCACCATGAGCGAGGAATCCTTAAGAAGACCTACTCCTACCCTCTCAAGACTATATTTTACTAGAAAAGGGACATTATTCACTGCATAATTGTGGAGATCTGGAGTTATATATTCAAGTTGATCAACAGTGGAAATTTTCCCTTGATGGGGAAATTGTAGAATACGGAACATTGAAGATGTGATGACAATTATCTCATAGGATAAACTATGACCAAGTAAAAAATTGTGATTGAGGGGCGTTTCAACCACTTCAATATCAATCTAAATATTTTTACCCTTCAATGTCAGAATGAAAGATTGCTAGAGTTTGTGAGTTTGGAAACTACATCCATCAAACACTTTGAGGGTGGTAGGAGACTGGATAAGTCTAGGAGAACCAATAGCTCTTCAACAAGGAAAATACATGATAAAAGTGAAGGTCCTTCATCCAAAATAGTGTGATGAATGTTATTTCCTCCAACCAAAATTTTAATTTGGAATGTTAGGTGGTGTGAGAGTCTGTCCTTAAAATAGTCCATATTAAACGTAATCATATTTGACTCCTCTGGATCCATAGCTCCAATTGTTGATAACAAGGTTCTATGTTGACTTGGATATTTCTGTAGAACTTCAAGGGTTGACATAGCACAAGGCGTTTGCACCAAATATTCAATGATATTGTAGTTTTGGGTAGCGTGGGAACTTGGATTAAATGTTTCTTTTTGAATTGTGCCCTTGGGCGGGTGCAAAATTGCATCAAAAATTGGCTTCTCAATCTAAAGAGGAGTGGAAGATAGAGGAGGAGTGGATGTGGAAGGTTGATCAATAGCCTTTCCATTGGCATGATCACCTGAATTTTTGTCATAAGTCTTTTATCAAGTCGTTAAATTAACCATCTTAAACATATAGACCTCAAAGACGTTTGAAGAAGCATCCCCATGGTGGGAATGATCTGTGTTTCCCCCTTGGAGAGGGGAAGGATTTTGTGAAAGCAGTTGTTGTTGTTGAACTGGGAAAGGGCCAGTTAACATAATAGGTTGGGAGGTACCCTTTAGAAATTTAGTGACTTCCTTAGGATGAGGGAAGTGTTTCGTGTAGTGGCCTTTGTCATAAATCATGCAAGAAAAATTATCTTTCCTATTTGGTTGAGTATCAACAGACTTTGTAGTATCCAGCTAGTTAGAAGATTTCTTGGATTTACCCTTGTTTTTACTCTTACCTCTTGGTTGCTGAGATGAAGAGGATTGGACCATATTCACAACAGAGGTGTAAGCAAGAGTGGAAGTAATTTTGGTGTTTGAAAAAAAACCCGATTCCGAAGTAGGTTTTGTCGAATCATTGAATGGGAGAGGAGCATGAGGGATCAAATTGCAAAGTGTATCAGACTGGTAATATAACAAGTCCAAATATTGAGCATGGTTTCTAGTGTGCTCCTCATCAACAACACTTCTCATAGTAACATCTCAGGTGAGATGGTGGAAATAGAGACTTTGTAAACCAATCCATGAGGATTGGGTCCGAAATTGGAGCTTTAATCAATTGTCTCCATCGCCTCCACTCATGAATATGATAAGATATGTGGGTGGAAGAGGATTTTCATAGTGAGGTAAAAATCTATGTACTAGTATGATACCATATAGGAAAATGGAAATGCATTATGAAATCCATGGAAAGAGAATTAAATTAAACAAAGGAGTTACGCAACAACTCAATATACCATTTTGTTGCTACACCTGTAAGTGTTCTATGAAAAAGCCTCAGATGAATGGAGTCATCCATCAAAGAGTTGGAATAACACCATAAATGGAAAGTCATAACATGATTTATAGGATCTTCCCTAGGTTTTCTGTCGAATTTTAGGATGTCAGATGCTAATTTGGTAGGGATGGAAGACCAAAATAGAGCACACTGAATGGGATCATTTTTCAAACGCGACAGATCTGGAAGATCTAACATAGAAAAAAATGGAAGTTTTTGATTATCGTGTGGATACTATTGGTAACCATGTGGCATGGGAACAATAGTAGGACCATATCCAGGTTGCGTCAAGATGGAAAAACTATATGTTCCTCCCATATATGGTGGTTGTTTGGGTTGTCCACCCATGTAAGGTGGTTTTCTTGATTGTCCACCCATGTAGGGTGGTTGTCCTAGTTTTCCACTGATGTAATGTGATTAAACATATGGACCTCCTACATATTGATATTTACCTGATGGTCCCCTCATGTATTTTGATTGTCCTGTTACATTGGAATCATGGAGTTTATAGATTGATAGGGAAATTTTCCTTGTTGAGGAATGCTTGCTAGATTGGGTTGACCCCAAAAAGGGTTAACAAATCATGGATATGGTTTTCAAGGATATAGGTTAGTGGTAGTAAGTATAGAAGGACTTGTAGGAGTGGCTTTCCCCCAAGATTTTGATGTTGCAACCACATAGGTTTCCCCCCAGTAAAATGTTTCCCTCCAGCTAAAGGTTGGCCGCCCATTGAATATTGACCTCCAATATAGGGTATACTCATATGAAAGGTGTGAGATGGATGATTGATATCTTGTGTAGCCATGGTTGAGTGAACGAATTGACTGTTGACCATCTTACCGATGGGAAGACCAAGTGAATCACTTAGTGTGTGCATGTGTGGAAATATTGAAGCAGGAATATTACCTGACACATGTGTGAAGGGAGATGTTAGGGTTACCTCGGTCACTGATGTTCCCAATAAATAAGAATCATGAGAAGTATCAACTACACGATTTGTGGATAAAGATAAATCCCCAAGTCCTCCAGGATAACCAAAATATTAATGGTTCATGGAAAAATATCGTGTAGTGGTTGAACTGAGTGGTAAATTATAAGAAGAATATGAATCAAAATATCTTGTGGATGGTGGATCAATGATTGGTAGGCTGAGTGGATCAGTAAGAATAGGATTCTCATAAGATGCAAGGCTTTCTACGAAGGTTGTAACCGGTTCTTCTACATGGTGGCCACTTCCAAGAGCTACACTCTCAGTTTCAGAATTTTGATCTTCGATCATTACTTCATAAGAAACATGGTGTTGAGTTTTCTGAACTTGAGGATCCATAACTTTTATACCGTTAAATCTTCAATCCCAAGGCCGACTATAAAATTAAAAGAAGCACACTCCTAAGAAAACTAAAATCAATCAACCAAGCAACAATAGGTTCAATGATTGTCTGAAGAGAGGATATCAAGCCTCCAGGGAAGAAATGAGAAGCAGTTACCCTGAACGCCATGTAAAATCCCTTCTTAGTGCAAGTAACCCTTGCTTTCATGGGATCACCCTCCAAGGGTACTGAAAGTGCAATACAATGTCTACCCCAAGTACTGTGGGAATCCCCCCATAGTCACCTCTATAGATACCTAGGAGATTCCACTAAGGTTACCAACTCACAATCATCCTATGGTCGGGTATAGTCAACAGTTGAGACCAAACATATGGGAAGGATATCAAAGTCTAAAATTTTTCTAGAGGACTAAAGACAAGTGGACTGGTAAAACTCTTGATGACCTCGAATGGATTTGAGACTCACAAAGCACCAAGATCAAGCGAAACTAGTGATACTTCAAGTAAAACCCCTAGTTTACGCTCTTTTTGATATGATTGGTCAATATTTTGAGGGGTATTCTTCACTTCTCTTCTATACACGACCTCCTTTTTATCTCCTATGTTAGAGGGGGTTCCTAGCTATTCTTATGTGAGAATTGGATTTGTTCACTCTTTAGTGTTCTATAGTCTATTTAGTAGCCTTGGAAAATTAACTCACTTTACCTAGTTCAAAGACCCTAATCATGTGCTACCTTTGGTGTGCTAAAAAACAAAAAATGTCTAGTGGATTTTATTAGCCTGTGGTTGATTTTAATGGATTTTTAATGAGAAAGTTCAAGGAGATGAAACCGATGATGTGTGAGACTTGACTCTAGTACATTGAAAAAGAATGAGATGCAATTTGTTCCTTTCAATGAATTATATGTATGGGAAGGAGAAGAGTTATATTCTTATTAACAAAAGAAATTACTCAAAACTACGCAACTTTTTGATGCCAAAATACCAAGTAAATGTTTCTGAAATCCAAAATGCACATGCAAAACTAGCTCTTTTCCAAACGTGTACCAAAACAAATTCCCTAAAGAATGAAAATTTTTCTTTGTTCAATTATGTATGCAATGAGATATGAAAACTTTTTTTCTTCTTAAATTTCAAGTGAAATGAAAGAGATCAATGTTTGACACAAATAAATACGAGGAAAACAAGAAATTTGTTAAGAACCAAACATCAATATAGCGTAGAAAAACCTCAAGAAAAGTACTCATTGCCTTGAAAAAGAGATAATTTCAGATAATAAGCCTCTT
>CBVK0100300489.1:0-13104 GCA_900067695.1 Picea abies
GAGGTTTCCCCCTTGAAGAGGCTTATTATCTGAAATTCTATCTTTTTCAAGGCTTTGAGTACTTATTCTGAGATTCTTTTCATGTTATTTTGATATTTGGTTCTTAACATAATGGTTTAGTGTTAATTTAAATATCCAGGTTATAAACACCTTATAACACAATTTATTAATTATATTATAATATAATTAATTGCATTGTAAAGAACCCAATTTGTCTTATAACGTACTTAGCTTCATTGTAAAGCACCTAGGTTGCATTATAACATATTTTATTATATTATTAATAACATATGTGGGGATTTGAGACCTCAAACATACCATGCAACATTCATGCATTCCCTTCTCTTTTCTCCAACGATCACACTCTAAGAAGATATTTTAGTATTTATGTGTGTGTGTGTGTGTATGTGTGGAGAAATAAGGAGATTATGTGGAATTGAATATTATAATATCCCAATATCTCGCACTTCAAATTTTCGCACACAAATTGTGCGTGCCCATTTCATTTATACGATAGCCAAACAAAAAAAAGAGAAATTATTAATTATTTTAATGTGTTTATAACCTCATACAATGTAGGCTATCATGCTCTAATTACGTGCTCCCCTATTTTTCCTCTGACAACCAATCACAAAAAAGTGAGGTTTAATATTATATTATATAACAATTATAAATCCTTGAGCCATCACCTTGAGATATTCAAAGTCAACTTGTGCTTTCTCCTCCTATATGTCTAATGGTCAACTCTGAAAAGGAATAGGAACTTGTTATTATAATATATATATATATATATATATATATATCAAGGCCATTACACACCTATCATGAGCTCCCATTTTTTTTCCTCCGACGATCAACTTTGAAAATGGATGTGTATAATATTATATTATATGTAAAAATATTATAACAGTTAGGCCATTGATATGATGGATTCAAACTCCTTTCAAGTGATTCCTTCCTTTTACTCTGATGACCCAACTCCGAAAGGGTCTTAATATGAATAATTAATATGATAATGTTTAAAACTCCATTTGTCGTCACACTCCAAACAATTTATCCTTTCTCTATACTTCAAAAAAGGATTTATATAAATATTTACACACTGAGAAGGATAACAGATAATATATTTTCTAGGCATTTAATAAATAAGGAAATATATTTATCGAAATTTTTCCAAGAGTGTAGCGTGGCTTGTGCAGGGTGTAAGTCTTGAAGCTATGAAACTTGGCATGGTTCATTCCTTTGCATAGAAGAGGGGGAAAATTCCAAGATTCCCATTTCTCACGCATAGGGATGGAAATGATAGTTTTTAATATATGTCTTTCTCAACTCATTATTCCAATTATTAAGATGTTTAACAAGTAACTTTGGAATTTACCATAGTTTACCAGCCTTTACCATCCATTCAAATTTTCCCATAAAACATATAAATGTATAAATACATATATATAATTCATGTAGGTTTTATTTGTTTAAATTCTTTTCTATAATATTGAATTTTTCTTGAAGGTAAAGTTCTCCATGGAAAAACTATGGATTTTACCAGAAATTACTATCCTCCTTTTTTCATGCATTCATTTTCTATTTTCAGGGAATAATTACTATTTCCCAATTCTTTCCCCTTTAGACATTAATTTACTATTAACTCCTGGTAAAATTCCTTTCTTACCAAGTACTCATGAAACTTAATTGATTACAATGCATCCAATTCCTATTTTTTATTTTTATTTCAAATTAGGAACTTGAATTTTCTTCCTCCTTCTTTGCTCATTATTTATTTTAAAAATACTTTGGCTTTCTTCAACATTTGATTTATTTTCTTAAGTCCAAATAGGGGTTTGTACTTCTTCTAATTCTAAAGCTTAGCATATTTTCCAAACCAACAAGCTGGCCAAGGAAAGTTTACCATTATTCAAGTTTTATATCAACAATTGCATTTCCTATTACCCATATGTTTCGAGAGGGATTTAGTGGCTTAGTATTTTACTAAAAACTTAGTGATTTTTCCACATAAATTTCTATCAGTGGTTAGCCAAAATTCTACTCATACTTTGAGTGACACACAATTACTAACATCTTCCTTTTCCAAACAAAGACAGATAGAAAGAAAACAATAAAATATGTTTTTCCAAACTTTATTTTCATATTTCTTAGTTAGCCAGACAATCAAAGTGACAATTCTACCACTCAAATAGGATAAAAAAATTCTACAATTATCTAGCACATGAAAAACATAGTATTAAATAAACTTGTCATGAAATTATAGAACACAAAAAACACTTATCTGAATTTTAGAAATCACTAGAAATTGTTGAAGGGTGTTCCACTTTCCACCCAACTATAGGCACAACTACACCACTCATCTCTACAGTTGGCCACCCCCTAGCCAGAGTATGATTCCATGAGGGTAAAATTATTTTACTCAACATATGAGAACGATGAAGGCCACTTTCCTTCACCTATAGGAACTCAACAAGCCAAGTCTTCAATCCACCAAGCAAGGGGGATGCTCTTGCCACCAAGAGTTTCAAAAACTATCATACACAACACAAGGGAGGAATTTCATTGCCTAGAAGTCCCTCATCACCCTCTCCTCTTAGTTCCTTCACGATTTCTCAGCCAATCACGAAAATTTCATATCCCCATTTATCAGCCTTATTTGAAGACAATTGTTAATGGTTCCTGCACCAGAAAATGAGTCTCTTCACTTCTCTTAGCTCTACTAAGAAACAAAGGAGTTCTCACACTCCTCTCCACTCATATTTGGTCCCCAAAACCATTTTTCTATGTCCTCTACCTCTTTTCCCACGATTTTCCTTTATTCTTTCCTTCTACAACATGATTTAGTGGGTCAAATCACCACAAGGGATTAACCTGGAAACCAATATATATATATATATATAATATCAAGGCCATCGCACACCTACCATGAGCTGCCCTTTTCTTCCTCCGATGGTCAACTTCAAAAATGGATGTGTATAATATTATATTATATGTAAAAATATTATAATGGTTAGGCCATCGATATGATGGATTCAAACTCCATTCAAGTGCTTCCTTCCTTTTACTCCGATGACCCAACTCCGAAAGGGTCTTAATATGAATAATTAATATGATAATGTTTAAAACTCCATTTGTCATCACACTCCAAACAATTTATCCTTTCTCTATACTTCGAAAAATGATTTATATAAATATTTACACGCTGAGAAGGATAACTTTTAGTATATTTTCTAAGCATTTAATAAAAAAGGAAATATATTTATTGAAATATTTCCAAGAGTGCAGCATGGCTTGTGCAGGGTGTAAGTCTTGAAGCTATTAAAATTTTCATGGTTCATTCCTTTGCATAGAAGAGGGGGGAAATTCCAAGATTCCCATTTCTCACGCATAGGGATGGAAATCATGGTTTTTAATATATGTCTTTCTCAACTCATTATTCCAATTATTAAAATGTTTAACTGGTAACTTTAGAATTTACCATAGTTTACCAACCTTTACCATCCATTCAAATTTTCCCAGAAAACATATAAATTTATAAGTACATATATATAATTCCGGTAGGTTTTATTTGTTTAAATTCTTTTCCATAATATTGCATTTTCTTGGAGTTAAAGTTCTCCATGGAAAAACTATGGTTTTTACCAGAAATTACTATCCTCCTTTTTTCATGCATTTATTTTGTACTTTCAGGGAATAATTACTATTTCCCAATTCTTTCCCCTTTGGACATTAATTTACTGTTAACTCCTAGTAAAATTCCTTTCTTACCAAATACTCATGAAACTTAATTGATTACAATGCATCCAATTCCTAATTTTTCTTTTATTTCAAATTAGGAACTTGAATTTTCTTCCTCCTTTGCTCATTATTTATTTTAAAAATACTTTGGCTTTCTTCAACATTCGACATATTTTCTTAAGTCCAAACATGGGTTTGTACTTCTTCTAATTCTAAATGTTAGCATATTTTCCAAACCAACAAGGTGGCCAAGGAAAGTTTACCATTATTCAAGTTTTATATCAACAATTGCATTTCCTATTACCCATATGTTGTGAGAGGGATTTAGTGGTTCAGTCTTTTACTAAAAACTTAGTGATTTGTCCACATAAATTGCTATTAGTGGTTAGCCAATATTCTGCTCATACTTTGAGTGACACACAAGTACTAACATCTTCCTTTTCCAAACAAGGATAGGTAGAAAGAAAACAATAAAATATGTTTTTCCAAACTTTATTTTCATATTTCTTAGTCATCTAGACAATCAAAGTGACAATTCTACCACTCAAATAGGATAAAAAAATTCTACAATTATCTAGCACATGAAAAACATAGTATTAAATAAACTTGTCATGAAATTATAGAACACAAAAAACACGTATCTAAATTTTAGAAATCACTGGAAATTGTTGAAGGGAGTTCCACTTTCCACCCAACTATAGGCACAACTGCGCCACTCATCTCTACAGTTGGCCACCTGCTAGCCAGAGTATGATTCCATGAGGGGAAATTTCTTTTACTCAACATATGAGAAAGATGAAGGCCAATTTCCTTCACCTACAGGAACTCAACAAGCCAAGTCTTCAATCCATCAAGAAAGGGGGATTCTCTTGCCACCAAGAGTTTCAACAACTGTCATACACAACACAAGGGAGGAATTTCATTTCCTAGAAGTCCCTCATCTCCCTCTCCTCTTAGTTCCTTCATGATTGCTCAACCAATCACTAAAATTTCATATCCTCATTTATCAGCCTTATTTGAAGACAATTGTTAATGGTTCCTACACCATAAAATGATTCTCTTCACTTATCTTTGCTCTACTAAGAACCAGAGGAGTTCTCACACTCCTCTCCACTCATATTTGGTCCCCATAACCAGTTTTCTATGTCCTCTACCTCTTTGCCCACGATTTTCCTCTATTCTTGCCTTCTACAACACGATTTAGTGGGTCAAATCCCCACAAGGGATTAACCCGGAAACCAATATGATATCACGTCCATTCATATTGGGGGTGATAAAATCAATGAAATTGTTAGGTAATTTATTGACGCGTATTAAGGGGGGAAGGGGGTATTTAAATACTATAGAGGAATATGAGTATTTGGGGGGTGGAATTTGGGGGCAGGAGAGTGGTTGGGGGAGTCATGCATGCACTCAGTGAGGCAGGTGCATCACAGACACATTCAATGAGGTAGGTGTGAGGTAGGCAAAAAAATGAAAGAAGGCAAAGTCGAAACCCTAGCTCGTTATGAGGCAGGTGAGAGTAGAAGTTGAAAAACATTCTAGGCATTTGAACTTCAAAATTTAGTGTGTTTCTTAGCAGAATCATTCACTAAACATTCAACACTCAGTATTCAACAATGATTTGAGCAAGCTCACAGATTTGGAGAAGTTACAGGTGAGCAATCGACCCTTTTGATCACTTGTATGGACAAGATTTTGTTGGGATGTATGATATTTGTTTCTTAATTCGAAAAGGAGAGGATATTCACATGCATCATTTTGTTTATTTAGAACACCCCTACATGAACTTTGGTCATTCGATGGCATTGACTCTTCATGTCCTAGTTACTTATGTACTCGAAATTATATTATATTATATATTTATACAAATATTTAAATGAATTATTAACAACATGACCATTAGATCACCACTTATTATCTAATTTCTAACACCACCTCCAAATGGTCACATTGATAGATCAAACATCCCCACCTAGAAGATAATAAACAAGTCAAGCTGAAAGGACGTTGTGGAACTGAATGAAGCTTCCAAAGTCCTTATCTTGTATGTTGCATTTCTACCCTGCATCTGTGGAATATATATATATATATATATATATATATATATATATATATATATATATATATATATATATATCAATACTACTTTGTATGTTTTAGTACATGTACCAACATTATGCACTATATGTGTATGCCATGGGTGTGCCCCGTACTTGTATTTGTGCATGCATGATTACATGCACTGTATACATCATGCTTTGTACCTGCAACTGTACATCAACAACTAACCTTCTACTCCACCCTGCTTGTGCTAAGAATCATTTTGGTGTCAGTCTAATTATTTGTCTCCTAGATTTGTAATGTATCCAAGGAATTCATGAACTTGACACTCTCAGATATGCATAATTAATACATATGGGTAAGAAATAAATACCAGGCTCAACAAGATTTGACATGAAAACTGCATATCCACAATTTTCAAATAGGTTGCTTGGAGAGTGCGAACCACCAAGGAACTCAAAAAATAACTTTTCCTTGGTATCGTATGCATCATGGAAAGAACCTCATTTTGAACTAGCTACACTAAACACTAAGCCCCAAAATTCCCTAATTATGGCCTAAATGAAAAAATTACAAACACCTTTTTGTAGTGTCCAGAGGCTAGAGAACTTTAGAATTTGGTTACCAACTTTTCCAAGAATGCAACCATCTCTAAGTTTAGTTGGATATCTACTCTCATAAATTAAATAAAATCCTACTCTACAACTTTCCAGAGGTGGAAGATAAACAAAATGGCATATTTCACTTTTGGAAGGAAATGAGTTATACCATTAATAACTCTCATGGAAACCACCATATTCTAAACATTTCAGGACAATTTCCAACTGTGATATTTGACCTAGAGACTAGAATAGGGAAAACAAAATGGCATGATTCTTAAGCATCTTATAACTATAATTAGAGACTGTGAGAAGGATTCCTAGGCTCAAGACTAAACAATCTTCCTTCTAGGTTGGAGAAAATCAAATATAACAATGCTTGGGGTCTATTGCTTCAGTAAAGAAATATGACATACATACCTCCCCCGACCCCAACTAGCAGCACAACACCCCATGCCTAATCCTAGACCTTCTACCCATGCCATTTTTTCCATGCTCTCTACCATTATAGGCATGATGTTTTTCTCTCTATGTTTGTCATCCATGGAACATGTAGATATTCTCATTTTGATTATTTGTCATCATCTTGGAGTCTGAATAGCGAACCTGACTTGGGTGTGCCATCATGGCACTTCTGTTGTATAATTAGTATAATTCATAATCTTCTCATTACAATAAAATCCATTCTACAATGGAAAAAAATAAAACAGTGATGAGTTCAAAAGAATCACCTAAATGTGCCTAAGAAATAAAGGGATGTTAGCCTCAACATTAAGAGAACCTTTCACCTCTAGCAATTCTCATAATTGTTTTGCAATGTGTACTCCTTTGAGAAATATGGTTCTATTTCTATCCCATAGAAACAATCATGGATTAAATTATACAAACATCCACATAGAGACTTGATTCAACCATATAAAACATCTTAAATTACTCCAATTAAGAAGGATAAAATAAGACTGGACCAACGCATTTTTCAGATTAAGATGGACACTGTACTTATTTTTAATCCACATTTTACATTCAATGAATCAATGTACAATGATTTACTAATCCCATAGGTAGATTTCCTCCAACACTCATTCTACATAGGCCAACTTATCCATTGGCCTACTTTTCTCGCTGGCATGGACATTGATGCAATGGATAAATTTTCATGATATTTGAAATAGCATGAAACAAAGAAACATCCAAAAGCATACCACAAGGGATGGGTGGCAACATTTTCACTGTGTCTTGATAACTTAATCTACAGATAATAAGGTTCAAAGTTGAAACAAATGGCATTGAATAGGAAGAACATGTTCAATTTACAGATCATTTTGTTGCATAAGCTGATACTATAATTAGCATCAATGGATCACATATATATATGTGTGTGCTGGATCCTATGTGGTGTTGTTCAAACTTCAATTTTCTATTGTTAACTACTATCCAAAAGAGTAGCAGACCAACATTGTAATCATAAAACTCTGAAATGCATGTTTCTCATAGTATTTTAGAATGAGCTTTGGTGACATGGAGAGAAGGAAATCCAAATGCAGAATGTATTGTGGAATGGTCAACTACTTGTTATCATAGGATTTGGCACTTGTGCAAAGCCCTCACAAGATGCTAAACTTTCATAACAATTGTAAGTATATGCCACTATCACGTAGGCAAGGACGAAGATCCAACACAAGGGAGGCTTCCCTTGTGACCTCAAGAGATCCAATAGCAAGTTGAAGACAAGTCTATGGCCCCCTATCTTAGTCACATGAAATGATAGTCTAGGTTTGAGGGCAAGGTTGAAACGAGACAAGACAATTGATTGATTGAAGACATGAGAGAGATTTCAACAATTATCAATTAAAGATATGAGAGAGATTTCTAAGTTCTTCATCCCTGTATTTTGGGGCCTTTGTAACTCACTTGTAACTCTTCTTTCCTCATGTTGAACCCATGAGTAGAAAACTTTAGTTGGACATGTCCCACATAAGGGTTGGTAGACCACTTGTAAGGGTGAGGAATGGCATAGTTTTGAAGATAGGAATAACACATTGTATTCCTCTCCCTTTTGTTGCATTGATGATAGATATCAGTAAAGTCTCTTTGGTTTTCTATCTATAAAGGAAATTAGTTGGCAATATTACTCAATCAAAACCTATGTCATTGTTGCATAATATACATTGTATAGGTTTTTGCTAGGGGATTGTACAAGAGAATCTCTTCTACAATCTTATTAGCCTTAGTGGAAAATGTTCCCAATGAACAACAATCCTCTCAAATTCATTCTCAACTTCTTCTCTTTGCCTCTCCAACTCTACTCTTAATGTTAAATTTCCATCTTGGACTTTCTTTATGGTATCTAGTTGTTGCATCTTGAGAATCTAGGATTTTTCCTATATGTTTGAAATATTTTGTTCATGTTGAAGAAAGGAAAATTGTGTACTTGTCTCCTTTATTCCTCTCCTTGATTCTGGAATTGTTTTCCATTTGATGGTCTCTAACCTTTCTTATTGTAATTGGGATATGAGGTATTGTCTACCAATTCCATTCCTCCTTGTAGGGGAACCATCTTGAGTTTCTTCAAAATTCATTGCAGGGCTATAAGGACGAATATATTTTATATTTCTTGGACGAGCACTAGGTGGATGAGTTGTTAGTTTCCTTGACACCTGAGATCTTGTTCTCACCATCTATTCACTACCTTGATTATTTTTATATATTAACAAGATTCCCTTTTGAAGGGTTAGAGAGCTTGGTTTGGGTGTTCCCATATCTATTAGAGAAGAAACAATATCCTTGTCCAAATCTTATGTACCTATGGAAAATTATTTTCTTACTTCATCTACTTCTATCTTTTTGTGAGTCCCCATTTTCTTTTTGTGGATGGTACTTGCCTTATCCATTATCTTATTCTGCTTCCTAGACTCCCTCAAGGGGTCTTCTTCCTGATTTATAATAGCTTCATCCTGTAAAGCAGTGAAGTCTTCATTATTGACTATCAAGAATCTATCCCATGGCAGTTAGAAATGATGCTTATTCAAAGCATCACATACAATTTATTTCACTATTACATGGTGGACTTATAGGGATAAATTTTTACCTTGTTATACCTTTTCACTCATCTCTTTGAGAGCTTGAAGTAGAGAGTATGGGACACTCATATTTTCTTTATGATTTTTATGTAAATAGTGAAGAATTTTGAGGTTTCTAATAGGCTTCCCAACATGTTTGTCTTTGACATAGTTTAGGCACGGTTATGAGGTGATGAACGGGACTGTTTATCTGATTTTTTAGGACAGCTAACAGAATTGTCTCACTGCTGATATAACTCTACCTTTAGGACTGATATCATGCTCTTGTAATATTTTTGTCATAAGATTTTAATTTGTGAAGTTTTTGTTGTCTAGAAATTAATATAATGACAATTATTAAAACATGATATACCATGTGATCTTTTCCACTTTTAATGTTGAAAGCAAACCACGTAATTTAACACATGAGTTTTTGGTCAACATGACCCTGGAAAAACCCCCATGGGGAAAACCAATAAGAGAGTAGATTTATTATGGAGATTATAAGAAAAAATTACAGCAAGGAAAATTAACCAACTTAGCAAGGAAAATCAGACATCAAATAATTTACTTTTTCTCTTTTTCTTATCATTCTTGTCATGTTTATTTTTGTGTCTTTGATATCCAATATGTGGAACTATGAATGTTCAATTTTTATATAAAGATTTACATTTTTGTTTTCCATCACATGTATTTTTCTTATTTCACAAGGGCTTGGATTAGACTAACATTTGTTATTACCTTTTGCAGTGACGATGATTGCCATAGGCTTGTCAAATTTGGTTGCAGGATTTTTTGTGATATTGAACAATGTAAGTGCCACATTACCTTGGATTTTTTTTTTCTTTTGAAAGGCCTCTGTGATATCATTAACATACAATTCATTACAATGAAAAAAAAAACATTTCCATGTTCATTTTGAGCTTTCATTGTTTTAAAAGGCATTCAAGTTTCAACTGTTTCTTGTTTTTTTTATGTGATTAGAATAAACCAATGATTTTCAAAAGATTGCAAAAAGTTTCCATATGTTGATACCTAGTTTCTTGGTTTAAACCTTCTACCTACTAAAGAATAATATACAGATTAATAACCCGTAAGCAGGGAGATTGGTTTATGACCCCAATTTTAAAAATGTTTTAAAATACAACTCTAAGAATCTACTAAAATCCTCCCTTGAGAGGTCACAAAAGAAAATTTTAGTCCAAGTTAGGATTACGGGGGTAGGGATCCAAAAAAAACCCATTTTGTCACTTTTTCACTCAAAACTTAGTGGTTGACTCATTAGGATACTTAAAATACTCCAATGCAAGTGTGCTTATGCCATAAGGGAGGGAGATACTCGTGAAGGGGTGAGTACCAAGGTATGGTTGTTCTGTGCGTGCCTTCTTGATCCACCCATCTCTTGCGAGGTTACCTGATCCATGACCGATTTCATAGGTTGAGAGTCCCTGGTTGCACATGAACGAGGTAACCTAGAGGCCAAAATCTAGGATTTTCTACACAGGTGGCGGTTGTGGGCTGCAATTGCACCTTGATTAGATTTTGAATGGTAATGGGGAAATATTGCTAGTCCTTTAAGAATATGCACCCTCTACCCCTCATTATAACTGATCTTTCGTACCTTCACTAGCCTCTCTTTCGGTGGGTTCATGCCGCATTGTTGAGATCTATTGGAAGGTCCAGTGACTATGAGAGGAAGGACACTAAGTCTTTAGGACACGTGATTTTACTTTTATTCCCCCACATGGAAAATATCCCAACTTACTTAAGCATTTTTCTTTAATATGATAAATGGGGACAACCTATGTACCCAATAGCCCATTCCCTGTGTAATATACCCATAATTAAAAATACAAAATATTGTTGCAATAGTTATTGTGGCATTGTAATGACTATATAAAAGCAATATGAAATATACTACTTTTTAACCAGTATGTAAGAAAATATCCCCACAAGTTTTTGAGCAAATGGACTTGGCTTTGCATGCACAATAATTTTGTAGATTTACTCTTGGTCTGGATATCACTACTTTGTTGAATGTAATGAAAGTTATATGGGTTGGACCACAATGCAATTGGATAATACAAATAACCTTTATTTTTTAATATTCTTTTCAAAGTTCATCTTCAAATCCCAAGAATTCTTAGTTCACATCCTTTAAAAGAGTTAATTCTCTTATACTAGATCTGATATATTTTACCTCAACAATTTATTTAAAACCCGGAAATTATAGAAATCAACACTCCCTCCTAGAAAAAAAGGGATTCTCCACCGCCCCTAGCTTTTCCTTGAAGAAAACGATTCCCCTTTCACTAGAGGCTTGGTGAGAATGTATGTTAAATGATCCCCTGTGGATATGTATTGTAATCTCACAATACCTCTCTGGACCATGTCTATGATGAAGTGGTATATGATCTCTATATGCTTGGACCTATCATGAAACACTGCATTTTCTGAAAGCTTGATACAACTTTGGTTATCACAATGGATCACCGTAGGCCCCATATCAAGACTAAATAACCATGTGAGCATCTTGCAAAGCCAAGTAACCTCACAACTCGCCAGAATTATTACCATGTGCTTGGCCTCTGTTGAGGTGAGTGCAACTAAGTGTTTCTTCCTGCTAAACCATGAGATCATTGTAGACCCCAAGATGAAACAACATCCAAAAGTATTCTTCTTGTACATTGCACTCCATGCCTTGTCTGAATCTGTGTACCCTTGAAAATTCACTATGCGAACTCTGAGATATCTCAGTCCAAATTTCATTGTACCATGAAGATACATCAACACATGCTTTGCTACCACCCAATGAACCCTCCTTGACTCCACCATGAATTGGTTGAGTGTATTCACTACAAAGAAAATAGTTGGCCTGGTGTTGACTAGATACATCAAGGACCCAATCAACTACATGTACAAAGTGGGATCCACTAACTCATCCTCAGAAACATTAAGCGTCCTTAAGTTAATGATCATAGGTGTAGACCTCGGCCTACAATCCTCCATCATGAATTTCTTCAAGATCTCAACTGCATACTTGCCCTGCCCAAGCACTTAACTTTTCTTAGGACATGCAAAGAAATTAAATTTTCTCATGTCAATCTTCCTTTGTGAAGATGCTCCTCCACTCTGGTTCTGCTTAGCTTTACCCTTGCCCTTATTTGCTTTCCCAACTAGAACAAGATTCTCCTCATCTACACTTTTGCACTGTCCACCAATTATAGATTCCTCCCAAATATCCTTTTGGGTAAAATCATCCCATAATATGGCCCAATTAGGAAGCCTATCTCTGGAAAGGATACCTATCACAAATGTATCCCACTGCTTGGTACAACCATTCAATGCTAATTTTACAAGTTCCATCTCATCCACAACTTCCCCAACAACTGACAGTTCATCATGAACCTATTGAATCGTTGAGAAGTATGAGACTATAGTTTCAGATTTGTTTGTTTTAACATTGCTTAGCGATATAAATAAACAAGAGGGAACTTAGCCTTGAATGACATTCCATTTAATCCATTTACTCATCTCAATTGGAACATTTGCCAAGATTTGTTTATACATTTCTGTAAAAGAAATGGATTTTTACCTTTGTCATTCACAATCTACTTTGTCTTGCAGTAGTCCATGTATGG
>CBVK0100300490.1:0-13104 GCA_900067695.1 Picea abies
TCTCTAAATACCACATCTCGACTATACACTACCTTCTTAGTTTCTGGGTTACAAAGCTTATAACCTTTGAGACCATCTTTATATCCAACAAAGATACATTTTTCAGCCTTCTTATCCAGCTTACTCTTTTTTTCCTTTAGAACATGAACATATGCATCGCAGCCAAATACCTTAAGATGTGTGAGAGAAGGTTCCTTACCAGTCCATACCTATTGTGGAGTCTTGTCACCCAACATTGATGAGGGTGATCTGTTGACCAGATAACATGCAGTACCCACTACCTCTGCCCAGAATTCTTTCCCTAACCCGACACCACTGAGCATGCACCTTGCTTTTCCATCAGCGTCATGTTCATCCTTTCTGCAACTCCATTCTGCTGAGGTGTATATGGAGTAGTCTTTTGCCTTGCTATACCGCACTTCTTACATAATTCTTCAAATTCATTCTCGCATAACTCTCTGCCATTATATGTTCTCAGCACTTTAATTCTTTTCTCTATTTGATTCTCAACAAGAGCCTTAAACTCTTAAAACCTTTCAAAGACTTCAGATTTCTTTCTGAGGAAGTATATCCAAGATTTCCTCGAGAAGTCATCTATAAATGAGACATAGTATACAAATTTTCCCAATGATGGGACCGACACAGGTCCAAAAACATCATTGTGAACTAGTTGTAAAATTCCTTCTACACTTGTTGCACCAGAGGAGAATCTTACTCGATTTTGCTTCCCATATAGACAATGTTCATTGAAATCAAAATTCAGAGAGAAGTTAGACATACCTTCAACCATACCTTTACCATGTAGTAGTCGAAGACCCTTCTCTCCGATATGCCCTAGTCTTTGATGCCACGACATAACCTTTTCTCTAGAGACTGTAGGAGTTCTTTCTTCTTCAACTCCAATATCAGGAACAATGGAACTATTACACCCATCATTAATAGTGCTTCCTAGCAGCTTATACAAAGTTCCAAACCGAACTCCCTTTATCAACACCATTGCTCCTCGAACCATCCTACAAGTTCCCTTTTCAAAAATTCTTTTTACCCCTGCATCTTCCATTTTGCTTACAGAAATTAAATTTCTGGCCATACCTGGGATGTGTAGAACACCAGGCAGTGTTCTAATCCTTTAGTAGTCGAAGACCCTTCTCTCCGATATGCCCCAGTCTTTGATGCCACAACATAACCTTTTCTCCAGAGACTATAGGAGTTCTTTCTTCTTCAACTCCAATATTAGGAACAATGGAGCTATTACACCGATCACTAATAGTGCTTCCTAGCAGCTTATACAGAGTTCCAAACTGAAATCCCTTCATCAACACCATTTCTCCTCAAACCATCCTGCAAGTTCCCTTTTCAAATATTGTTTTTACCCCTGCATATTCCATTTTTCTTACAAAAATCAAATTTATGGCCATACCTGGGATGTGCAGAACACCAGGCAGTGTTCTAATCCTTCCATCTATGATCCTGAACTTGACCCTTCCTCTTCCTATGATTCTGGTTGTCGAATCATTACCTAAGAAAACATTGCCTCCATCATACCTTTCATATTTGCATAACTTCTCCCTATAGGGAGTCATATGAAAGGATGCACCAGATTCAATCAACCATGCCTCATGATCTACATGTGTGCTTGAAGAGGCAAAGTACAGATCCCCTCCTTCTTCCTTTGAGGTCTTTTCTTTCGTAGAAGAAGATTCTTCAGATCCCTTCTTTTTCTCAACTTTGGATGTACATTGCTTCTTATAGTGCCCTTCTTTTCCACATCTCCAACATACCCTTACAGACTTTCCAGGAGATTTAGATATACCCTTAGACTTAGATCTCCCACTTGAGAAATAAGATATATTTCTTTCCTGGGAACGTCCTCTTGTAAAAAATGCATCTGTGTTATGTCCTTCCATATTCTTCTGTCTCATCTCCTCCAACAACAAGGATGAGACCACTTCTTCAAACTTCAAGGAAGTTGTATTACTACCTATGGCCATAACCAGACTATCCCACAAGTCCGGTAAAGAACACAACAAACTGATACATTTATCTTCATCTGAAATTTTAATCTCAACATATACTAACTGACTTACCACAGTATTGAAGGCGTTCAAATTCTCTTCCATCGAGTCTCCATCTCTCATCCTCAAGTTATATAGCTTCTTTCTCAGGAATAGTTTATTTACCAGGGACTTAGACTGATACAACTTCCCCAAATTTTCCCATAAATCCTTGGCTGTAGCTTCCTCTAGCACATTTAGTAATACTGAATTGGAGAGACACAGTCGGATTGTGCTCTTTGCCTTTCGATCCAACTTTTTCCAGTCATCTGCAGAAGTTCCTGTAGGTGTAGTACCTAGATCTACAACGATCCACTGATCTCTATCCACCAACAAATCTTCCATATTGAGCTTCCAAAGCTCAAAAATTTTCCCATTAAACTTCTCGATCTCCATCTTCGAATTGCTTGCCATTTCTTTTCACCTAAAAAACAATACCACAGATCTCCCATTGTAACACGGATTATCATAGTCTCGATCCAAACCCTTGACCACAAAGGCATCCCCCTGAAGCCAATAAATCTCTGATACCAAATGTAAATTCTAACCTTGTACAATATCTATTGTAACAGATATTCAGAAAAGAACAGAAAATATACAATGGTAAATATAAACATTACACAGTGATTTTT
This sequence comes from Picea abies, assembly GCA_900067695.1. NCBI lineage: Eukaryota > Viridiplantae > Streptophyta > Pinopsida > Pinales > Pinaceae > Picea > Picea abies. The sequence goes on from CBVK0100300490.1 coordinate 2,687, forward strand.
CCCTTGGAAACCCAAATTGGGAAAACCAACATATTCTATATTCATTCATTATGTTACAATGTTTACAATACAAAATACATATAGGAGCCAGTGGCATCCAAAACCCTAACCCAATGACCCGGATTAGTCCAAAACCCTAATTCCTTAACCATAAATAGAAAACCATCGGCAAAAGAAACCATGTGCCGAAAAACCACCTAAATATAATGCGGTCCCAAAAAATGTAGTCATGATCCAGAAAAAAAAAAAAATCGAGGGCGCTACCCCTGAACCCCCATGCGGGAGGCTCCACCCCCCTACACCCCTTGAGGGGGGTCCTAGTGGCCTCCCCTCTTACCCCCCTGCACGCCCAGTGCATACGCTCCAACACCATTACACATGCAAAAAATATAACACATACCCAACACCTCTGTGATCCAAGGGTTCCACTCGCCTTTGACTGGTTTTGGAAGTTTGTCTAACTGTTGGAGTCAACACTCCACTCAATTGACCTTGTGAGATACTAAGGGATTCTAAGGAATAATGACTCTGCCTTATTGCATAGCCTTTAGAATCTTCATGAGTGATTGTCTCAGTCTTCCCTCACGACATCATGGACCTCTCTAACTAGGTAATCGTTAACCTACCATTCGAACCACAATGAGATTGCTGGTAGGTTTAGACAGGGGTGTTGCCACACCTCTCCCTCAATGTCTTGTTTCTGTGCATGATCCATTTACTCCTTATGTGAGTTGGATTAGCAAGAATCATTAGCTTGTATCCATTTAAAAAAAAACTATCACAAACCATACTATAATCAATCATATGTCACATGTGTGTAAAATGAAATACTCAAACAAAATTACAATTCACTCCCTGACTCAATCTGGAGTCCAAGGAAGTCCATTGATTGCATCAACATCCATAATCTGTCATGTATCTTGCACACTCAAGAAAAATCTTCAATATCATCTTTCAATACATATATATCAAATAAAAATAAGTCACAACACATCATCATCATCATCACGTATAATCCATAATCGAAACAAAAACACAATGTACCATAACGAGATCACTTGCACGCAAGTGTCCTCAAAGAACAAGTCAATAATAGTGTGCTCGGTAGAGAAGGATGTTAAATAATTGTGAACAAGATGTGGAGGGGCCGAGGGGTGCCAAGTGGAAAATTTGACTAAATTGTCCCAATGATGTTTTCCAAGAACACAATTGGAACAAACGCCATCTCTGCAAGAAACAAGAGGGAGACCAATCAACATTTGTTGATGACATAGTTGCTGCAATGAGTGATAGTTTAGATGAACAAACCACTCATGCCAATATTTTCTCAAGTCATCACTATGAGAAACACAAACTGATGGAAAAGATGATGAACCAAAATTGTCAAACTTGTACAACCTGGTAATATCATTAACAATTCAAGTTGCAAGAATGTGATTAGGATATTTTAGATCCTTGACTACAACTTGGTGAGGTGAAAACTCTACATTTTTACCTTCACCTGAATGAGTAATCTTATATATTGATAGAAGGTTGAAGTAAATACTTTGAATACATATTACATCATCGAAGTAACCATTATCTATCTAAACTATGCCAAACCCTACAACACTAAGAGATCTATCATGACCAAAAAATATTTTCTTGGTGTTACATTCATTAAGAGCAGAAAATATGGCTTTATCCTTAGCCATATGACAAGATGATCTAGAATCAATAAGCCAATCATCAGAAGAATAAGTATAAGTAGAATTTAAGGATAAAATAGAAGTAGAAAGTGCATGTCCATGAAAATAAGAGTTTGAAGAAGAAGAATCAATATTGATGTTGTGCTTTTTCATCGTTGCTTCCAAAGATTCGACATTCTTAAAAAATTTGGAATCCACATGACCATATTTCCCACAAAAGTTGCAATGTATGTCAGTCTTATTATTTTTATATTTTTCTCATTTTTCACCATTAGGAGTGGAAGCTGGCTGAGAGGGTTTGGGACCTTTGTTTTGATTGTTGATGTGGAAAGGATGTTACTTATTGGGATTCTTGGATTTATCTTTTTTTTTGGGAGACTAAGGATTTCTTGGATGTACTTGCAATGATGATCAATCGAGTTGCACAAGCTTATCTTTCTCTCGAATTAGAGAATCACAAAATGACTCAAGAGAGGGTTCTTTATAAGCACTCCCTATATCTTCTCTAGTAACATAAAAGGTAGATGCAGAAAAATAACATGCACTATCAAGCCTATAAATAATAGCATTTATGCATCGATATTCCTTTAGATATAGTTGGCACTCTATACACAAAAGTATAAGTTTTTTGAACTTAGAAAAGTAATCTTCAATGAAAGAAAAATCATTTGGACTTAAATTGATTAACTGATTTTCCAACTAGTGAGCTCGAATAATATTGTGTTTACCAAACACAACTTCAATATTTTCCCAAGATTTATTGGGGGCATCAATTTCTTTAAGGTGAAACCTTTAATCAGAAGAGATGGACATTTTGGTTAGTCCACAGGCTTCGTCATTCCTATTAATCCATTTGGCATACTTTTCATAATCAGTGGGTTCTTGTTATTTTCCTAAGGTAATCTGGTACAATCCTTTACTTCCTAATAAATCCTTCATATGGGATTTACATAGGAAGTAGTTTGTAATGGTAAGTAAAATATCATTGGGAGAAGCCATATTAAATATGAAAAGAACACTATACCCTAAGGTGTAGAACAATTGGTGATGGAGTGTAATGTTAAGACACTTTGATATGTGAAGTCCCTGGTTTGGAACCCTAGAATTAAATTGTGTGTCGAGTGAGGGGTTGTGTTGGCATGCCTGGAGCTTATAGTGATAACAGTCGGATAACATGACCACATGTCATGCGAGTACATTCCTGACTAGTTGTTGATTCTGCCAGTCACAAAAAATAATATTCAAAAAACACTAAAACTAATGGTTTGTATGGAAAGGTATCGAAAAAATAGGTTGTTTAAAAAAATGACACTAAAAATAGACTTCGAATGTGAAATCTATTCCCTTTTGAAAAAAGAAATAAATGGTAACCAAAGGGCCACTTAGCAAGTAGAAGATGGTCCACGTGGTGATGCTCCTCCTAACTATTCCTATAAGCTCGCTTTTAAATAAGTTACTTATGAAGTGACCCAATTTTATAGAATAAGTGAGAATCACTTTTACTATAAAGTTTCTTTGTAAATGAAATTTGTATGAAAAATAACTTAAAATAAAATATTAAAGTTATTTAATAGTGATTCACTTTTATAGCTTAAGTGAAATGCATTTTACAATGGATGCATGAACTTTTTCGAAAAAATGTAACAAAAGAGAGACTTGAACTCAAGACCTCTTAGTTAATAAAGAAACTTTTAACAAGGTGAGCTAGTACAAAACATAATATATTGTTTAAAAGGAGGATTGGGGTTGTTTTTTTTGTTGTTGATGACGTTGAAGAGTTTGCTCATAAAAGAATATTTTCACATAAGAAAACAATTTCTCTTCTTGATGGAAAAAGGGTTAGATCTTTGTTAGCTTACCCATAATATCCAAGTTTTCCCTCTATTTTTGATTTACTGAGATCACATACAGTGCATGACAAAGAGCATATGTAGATAGAAAAATCATTTCCGCTCTGTTTCTAATTTTCCAAGATCGCACAGGGCACATAGAAAGGAGAATATGTAGATTGAAAAGAGTATCAACCCTGGAAATAAAAAACCGAGAACCAAAATATTATCTTTGCAAAAATGTAAAGGGCATATTCACGCTTTATACCTCCATATCTAACTAAAATGGTCGTATCTTGGGGAAAAAAAACCTTTTCAAATGAAACGAAAAGAGCTCCAAACTTAAATGTGTTCTTTGGACACAATAGAACAATCCTCTTTGCCCAAAAATGTTAAAAACCATAGATGTGGCAACACGGCTTCACAATCTTGATTTGCAAGAGGAGAGGATATTCAAATGTTCTCTGATACGATGTTCAACAACACATGTATTATAATAGAGGAATAAAAGATTCAATAACCACTCACACAACTAGATCAAAGATCAACACACTGGTGTTTTGATGTGGTAAAACCTGTATATGGAACATCGATGAACCTAGCCAACGTGGACACTTGGAGCAATTTATTAATGCAAAAGAAAAATATTACAGAGAGATTTACAAGAGAATTTCTCATAATCGATCATTGCAAAATGACCCTCCATGCTATTTAACTAGATATCATGGACCAATTAGGTGTTAGGAAACAAATCAATGTAGTTATTAATATCGAGGAGAATATGATCTATCGGATCACTCTATGTCAGGAACACATGGTGACCATTGGATTACCTAACTGCAAATGCATACTAAATAAACGTACTAAGAAACCCACTTTTACCTAACAACACATTATACCAAGTTCATCTTAACTAACTCCTAAGATTCTAAATATCCTGACAATATTGTCAAGAAGGATGGAGTATGGGTGGATCCTAAGAAAATTGAAGCTATGAAGGATTGGCCTCAATCTAAAAATCTTAATAGCTTCTACAGTTTTCTATATTTAACGATATATTACCGCAAGTTTCTTCAAAATTATGGAAACATTGTAGCACCTCTCGTTGCTCTCCTTAAAAATAATTCTTTCACTCAAACTATAACAGTTGATCAATTCTTTAACACTTTGAAAGAGCATATGTGAACAAATCCTATCATGACACTTCCCAACTTCACCAAGACTTTTTTCCTGGAATATGATGCTTTAGAGAAATGAATTGAGGCAGTCCTCATTCAAGATGGAAAGCCATTGGCTTTGACTAGAAAACAACTTTCCAAGGGAAATTTAGGCCAATCAATCTATGAAAAGTAAATGTTTGTTATTTTTCACATCGTGGATCTATGGCGTCCTTATCTATTGGGGAAATTCTTCCAAATTAAAATTTATCATCAGGGCCTCAACTGTTCATTGGAAGAACGAATTGCATCCCTGAAGCAAAAAAAATAGGTGACCAAGATATTTGGGTATGATTATGAGATCATTTACAATAAGGTCAAATAAAATAATGTTTATGACGTTCTTTCTAGGAAGTATGAAGAATAAGGGTCCCTCTTTTCTCTCTCGTTCATTGTACCATATTGTCTCCAAGTTGTTCACCAGGAATGGTTGGAAGACCCCAAACTTTCTTGCCTGATCCAAAAATTGCAACACCATTCTCAATATTCTCTAGGGTACTCTTGGCACAATGAAGAGATTCTATATAAATTCCATTTGTATTTAAATAAATAGTCACAACTTAAATTCACGGTGCTTTCTAAGATTCATGCTTCACCCACAACCACAAATTCAGGGTTTACAAAAACTTATGAATGGGTTAAATGTTCCTTTTTATAGGATGGTATGAAACAAAAAATTCACACCTTCATGGATGAATGTGATACTTATCAACAAAGTAAAGAAGAAACAGTCAAAGCTCTAGGTACACTCCAACCACTTTTGATTCCCCTTGCTATTTGGAGGGATATTTCTATAGATTTCATTACTGGATTAACTAAATCGGGAAATAAGTTAGTCATCATGGTGGTAGTATATAATCTTTCCAAATATGCTCATTTCTGTCCTCTTCAACACCTATTCACCGCATCTAAAGTGGATCATTTTTTTATGGATAATATATTCAAACTTCATGGAATTCCTCATTCTATTGTCTCTGACTGAGATACAACATTCACCAACAATTTTTAGCAATAATTGTTTAGGCTCTAGGGAAACCAATTGCATATAAGCATTTCCTATCATCTCTAGTCCGATGGCCAAACCAAAGTTGTCAAAAAGTGTTTGGAAACAAAATTTTGGTGTTTTGCATCTGACAAACAAAATCAGTGGGTTCAGTGATTACCCCGAGTTGAATGGTGGTACAACACATATTTGTTGGAGATACTTCACATACATATAGGATTTATTTTTCCTATGGTTTTCCCTATGTTTATTAGTCATTATTTAGTCTCTTATATTTTAGGGAGAATATTGAATTTTCCTACATTCTGGGTGAATATTCTCTTTAGTTCACACTTCAGTTTGATTATTTGAGTGAAGTATAGATGCCACATTGGTTTCCTCACCATGCAACATTGGTATCATCACCATCTAATCACATTTTCCTTGGGATTATCACCATACTAGCACATTACTCATGATTCAGTGATCTCCTCCTCACTTCACTCTGTTTCGGTCAGTTAATTGAGGACTGAAAGACTAGTTAACTCATACTAGGTGGTATTTCACTCCCATAATTCTCGGTGTATGTCCAGATCACTCTAGACCACCACTATGGTGCATTGGCTTCTCCTCCAATGTGCATTGTTTGAGTTATATAGAGTATATCATGTGTAAATTATCATTCATTCATTTGGTTAATGCAACTCTTTGATTCTCACTATCTCATTTCCATCTTTTCCCGTTTCTTTGCAAAATATGTATGTATTCTTTCTAGATAGATATTATCTATGCAGGTTCATTCACATTTACATGCTACCAGAGCCAACAAATTTCTAGGAAGAAGACACACCAGATTCTTTTTGTAGGTACTGAAGATTGAAGAAAGAGGGAAAAATGGAATTTCCAAAAGAATTAATTCTTACACCTTACAATTTCTTTGCATGGAAGGACAATATGATAATGCAACTTTGAAGTAGAGGATTATATAGGTTATCCATGGAAAAATAGACCGAACCCACATCATCCATAGAAAAATCCAAGTATCTGAATCAGATGGATGAAGCATTTGGAACTATTTGCAGTTTCATTTCTCCTGAGCTCCTCTTTCAAATTTCCTCCTGTAAAACCCCTAATGAAGTATGAAACACCATGGAAGGACTTTTTTGAAAATAGGATGAGATGAGGGGACATATACTCGAGGTGGAATTTCTCACTTTGGATCCAAATACCTTCGAAAATCTCCAAGATTTCTTTACCAAATATAAGGATTTTTTGTTGCAACTCAAGGCTTGTGGGATTGATAAATATACGGAGGCGAAAAAAATGGTTCTTACCATTCTCTCCAAACTTGGTATATAATTCTCAGTGTTTTTATCCACATTTCATTCAACTAGGATCGCCTTTGGAGCTACCTGTAAAATTCCTTCTCTTGAGGTCTTTATTGAGTCTCTGACGTAAGTGGAAAACAAACTCATCAACATGTGAAAGATCAAAGTCCCAAAGGTGCATGTACTTGTTGTGTAAGATGGTAGTAGTCACCAAAATCAGAAAAATAAAAACCGAGACAAAAGGAAGGAACATGCAAATCCAAATAAGGAAGGGTACTCAAAACCCTTCAACAAATTCCTTCATATCCAAAGGTGGAAAGGGAAGAAAAGGGGAGAAATGCACTTACTTCCATAAAGGATTCCATTTATAATATGCATGTATGTATAAAAAGATAGATCAAATGGCCCAAATAATTCAACAAAACAACCTTGGAGATCGCATCCCCGAGAGTGCCAATAAGAAGAAGCTAGAAGATCAAAATCCCAAGAAAGGTAATTCTATCCATGCTTTGATTGTTATAAACTCCTCTCCCAATTCTTGGATTGTAGATTCAGGAGCATCACACCACATGGAAGCCACAAAATAATTTAACTCTTCATTGGGCACATGCAAAGGTCCTCCTATTCTAATGGGGGACAACTTTCAGGTCGAGGTCACTGGAAAAGGGAGAATTGAAATCACAAAAAAAATCCTTGAGAATGTACTACATGTTCCCAAACTCTCCCTCAATCTTCTCTCCATGTATCAAATGACAAAATGCAATGCTAGAAAGAGTGTAATATTCGCACTTGATGCTATGGATATCTATGACATGCAAACCAATTCCAAATTTTCTACTTGTGAGGTCAATCATCAATCTAGACTCTACTCATTTTTTGAATTTATTGAACCAGATTTTGCATTACTACTTACCCATGCTAATGAAAGTAGTAGGATATAGCACAAAATTTTCAAGCATTTAAATTTAAAATATATGCAACAAATTAGAAAGTAGGGAATGGTTGAAGTTCTACCTGACATACACTTCTCCAAAGGAATTTGTGAGGGATGTGTTCTTCGAAAACATACTCAAGAGAAATTCGACAAAGGAAAGACTTAGAAGGATTCATTTCCTTTGGATATGATCCATAGTGACCTCATGGGAAATTTTCCGCATCCATCAATCAGTAAAGAAAGGTACGTGCTCGGTTTTGTTGATGATTTCTCACACTTCACATGGACTTTCTTTCTTAAGAAAAAATCAGAGGTCTTTCAACACCTCAAAGATTTCAAATCCCTTGTTGAGACACAATCATGAAAGAAGATTAAAGTCCTTCGAATAGATAATGGGGGGGAGTATTTCAACCATGGGATATAGAATATTTTTCTTGAGGTCAAGATTCATTTGTAGCACACGGTTCCTTATACTTCGCATAGAAAAGGAGTGGATGAGCGGAAAATTAGATCCTTGAAAGAGATGGCATCATGCATGCTGCATGCAAAGTCACTTCCACAAATATTGTGGGATGAAGCACTTAATTTTGTAACCTACATCAAAAATAGATATCCCCATATATCTATCAAGGATAAGACCCCCTACGAGGCTTGGAGTGGCCTCAAACTAGAAGTGACCCAGTTTCATATTTTCGATTCACGTGCATGGGCCTAGATTTCCTCTGAAAAGAGGAAGGCACTTGATCCACAGACCATAGAGTGTATTTTTGTTGGATACCCCGATGGTGTGAAGGGATACAGACTCATTGATATTTCCTCGGATTGGATCATCATTGAGAATAGTGTCCAATTCGAGGAAAGTCTCTCGCATGTACCTCAACAACCGCATGCAAACACCTTTGTTCTCCCACCTATCAGAGATGATGAACATGCACATGTTAACTCTTCTTCAGATGAGAGTTCTGATTAAGAGGATTTAGATGATCCAGATATAGAGTCAATACAGTCATATGCAGAGTCAGTGCATCCATATGCAGATGGAAAGCCAGAGCAGAGGCCCAAGTGGGCCCAAACTACTCTTCAGGATGCAGAGGATATTGTTGGTAATCCAGCTGACACTAGGAGGACTTGATCTGATTTCAAGGAGCCTACTATTTCCATCACTACCATTGAACCATTACCATCTAGGAATATTTTATTGGTTCAATCTTCATATCCACAGTCTTATGGTGAGGCTGTTGGAAATCCCTTTTGGGAATCCGCCATGCAGAAGGAGTACAAATCCCTCCTTGAGAAACAAAATTGGGATTTGGTTCCCCTTCCCTTTGGAAGGAAACTTGTCAAGTGAAGATGGGTCTATAGGACCAAGAGCACAACAGATGGATAGATTAGTAGATACAAATCCATGCTTGTTTCCAAGGGCTTTCAGTAGGTGCATGGTATTGACTATGATGAGACCTTCGCTTTAGTAGCGAAGATGAATTCCATATGATTGGAACTTGCCATTGCGACAACCAAGGGAGGGGAAGTCCATCAGATGGATGGGAAGAATTCATTTCTTCACTGTGATCTCTTTGAAGAGATCTATATGGAGCAGCCCCAGGGATTTATGCAAGATTCATCTTTGGTATGCCGACTAAAGAAATATCTTTATGGCCTTAAGAAGGCTCCAAGAGAATGGTATGCCAATATGGACTCCTACCTATTGTCACAGAACTTTGTATGTTGTAAATCATACAAGAATGTTTACATGCTCAGGATGATTGATTCACTTCTACTCCTAGTTTTGTATGTTGATGATTTGTTGATGATCGGTTGCTCGAATTTAGTGATTGTTGTAGTCAAGAGGATTCTACATGATAGGTTCTTGATGACAGACATGGGTCCGCTACACTTCTTCCTTGGACTCTATATCAATCAAGATGCATCAGACATCAAACTGTATCAGGACAAGTATGCACGAGATCTCCTTGAGAGATTTCAAGTGATAGACTGCAAGTCTTCTCCGAATCCTTTCCTGTCAGGAGTAAAAGTTGAGGATGGCGAGGACACTCCATTGGTTTACAACACACTGTACATACAACTAGTGGGGATCTTGTTGTATCTGACACACTCCAGACTAGACCTCTCCTATGTAGTTGGTGTTGTTTCTAGGTTCATGTAGGAGCTGCATGAGCTACATTGGAATGCTGCAAAGTGTATCCTTCGATACATACATGGAACCATCACCTTTGGGATTCATTATGCAGCAAAATCTACATTGGATCTCATCAGTTTCACTGATTCTAACTGGGCTAGCGATAGCATTGATTGCAAGTCCACATCTAGTTACTCACTCAGTCTTAGTTACAGGCCTATCTGTTGGTCGAGCAAGAAGCATGCTGCTATTTTTAAATCTTCAACCAAGGAAGAGTATAGAGGGGTAGTTAACATAACCATT
>CBVK0100300491.1:0-13104 GCA_900067695.1 Picea abies
CATATCTACAACAATAGTGGAGGCATGGTCTATAGTGGAAGATGATGGATGATGAATAGGTCTTGCCTTCTCATCTAGGTGACGTGAAAGAGGAGGATGAGGAATAGGTCTGGCATGCTCATCTAGGTGAGGTGAAAGAGGAGGACGAGGAATAGGTCTGACATGCTCATCTAGGTGAGGTGAAAGAGGAGGAGGAATATGTTCTTCCTCCTCATGATATGGGTGAGGTGAGGAGGAGGACGAGGAGGTGGAGAAGGATTATCATGGCCACCATCATCAATCGATGCGGTACTGGATGAATGAGATGTATTGGAAGAAGAGTTGTTCCTATCATTGAGATCCCTCCTTGTTGCTAGTAGCCTGGAAGCTTCGATGATATGATGCATAAGAGGAATCAAATCACGCTTCATCTCCCTCCAAATATCCAAGAGAATAGGATATTGCATGATGTCTCACATCAGGGCAGGGATGACTCCCACCTCAATCAAAAGTGCAGAGAGTCAGTCGCCCAACTCCAACCTGAATCTAGTATCGGGCCTATGATGCATGTGGTCAGGTATCTGCACTCAAGGACCCTGACCCGTTGTAGCCTAATAAATCATCTCCTCATCATCATCTGATGGGTGAAGAGGCACGTCCCCAATGAAAGTGCCAATATATGTAAAATATATAGTAGTGAACAATAATTACATAGTTAATTCATTAAACAATTTAATAAAACAAGTTAAAGAACATGTTAGAATTAATTGTATTCTAATTAATTGAGACGATAAAATGAAACTGTATTAATTTAAAAAAAAACTAATATTATCTCTATCATATGGTGGCTCATCTAGTGTGAAGAGGATGTTTGTACATCCTCACCAATCTAAACATGCATAATGACATGACACCATGAGGAACATGTGATCTATCACACTTCCTAGTAGCCCTAATGCGTCTAGTGAAATCCTAGCTAGAAACTCTGGCTGGCCCCTCTTGGGCATAAGCTCCCCCCATATGTGCATCTACACATGAGTCCTTGGCCTTGAAGCCTGACAAAAAAAAGTCGGCCTTGTCTCTGGAAAGCTATAAAAAAATAAGAAAAACAACTCTGATGCAAATGGGAAGTTCGACCTCCCACGTATCATAACATGACATTTATTGATCGCTATACAAAACTGCCACAAAAAAATGGCAGACCATATGACACACCGTGGTTGTTGTATCAATGAATAAACATACTGAAAAATAGTGAAGAAATGTGCTTCCCATCACTCGTAAAGTGGGATATGGTAGTCACTAAGAGTGAGAGGCACCTAACCTCCTTTACACTAGAAGAGGCAATTTGTAGTTGTCCACCAGACACCTGAAAATCAACTAGGGATAGTACTTCAACCCCAATATTTCATTGAGAGTACATGAGATGAATATCAATAAAAAAACCTACTCTAACATCTGGGAACTAGGAAAAATCCTCCCCTCCTAGATATCCCATTGATAAAGTAAATATTATCCTCAGTGGAATGGTACCACTGGTCCAGACCCACACGAAAAGGATGTCGATGGACATCCCATCAACGGATCATATGCACCAGCAACCAGGAGTTCCCCTTAAGGGATGTAACCTCCTCATAGTATTGAAGGAGGCCTACATCCCTCAAGAGAACATGAGTCATTGCAATAATAGGGAGAGGGTTTGAATTCCTCTCCCTCTCCCTTGCCTCCCATTCTCGTACAACATTGTACATGTCCACCCTCTGCTCCTGTTTTTATTGTTGCTCTCTCCACTCATGTCTCTACCTAATTAATATATGAAATACATCATCCTCACTCCTACTTGAAACATAAAAAATTATACCGAATGGTAAATTTATCTATAAATATGGAAAAATAACTTCCTTCAAAAAATAAGTTAATTGCATTAACAACACACCCAAAAAATAGTCACGCACCATTGACAGCGTGCATATACATATTGTGTGCACCATTCATGGTGCGTCAGTGTAAACTAATGCACCGAAAAAAATATGTTCTACTATGTTAAGTGGTGCATTGGAAAATAGTATCGCATTGGGGCGCTACACTACAACACATACGTCCTGGTGCGTTAATTTATATTACACACCACTTAAACCAAAAAAAAATTAAAATATTAATGCATATAAACAATTATTTAAAAATTAGCAAAAAATTGGTGTGTATATGTTCACTACACACATCAGTGCATGTAACGAACATATATGCACCATCACATAAATGTTTCCAATTTTTTGAGTACGAACTTTTTACGGTGCGTTCTAGTCATTACTATCACACCGCGTATGGTGTCACCAAAACATTTACGGGGTGCACAACAACACAATGTTACATTTCTCGGCGGTGTGTTTGGTAAACATGAATGCCCCAGTGCACATGTTTACCAATGCACAGCGTAAAAATATATATGATAAGGGTGGTGTGCCATGCACTTTAATGCCCCAATGCAATATATGTACTTTGATGCACCACCCCACCCATTATATGATTTTCATTGGTGAGTCGATAAAAAAACACGCTAGTGATTTTATGTTTACCAACGAACCATCGAGAAAGGTAACAATGTACATGATGCGCCCTGTAAATTTATAGGTCACACTGTAGGCGGTGTGGGCCGAGTGGTTCAAACGCACCGCACATTTTTTTAATTTTTTTTACACTTAAATTTTCACTCAATTTTAAATTTTAATATGGTGAAAACTTAATTTATGAAGAAACAAGGACATTACCTATACATTTTTTTGTTGGGGAGGCATGGTTGTGGCATACTAAAAAAAATAAAAATTCCCACTGTTTCGAAAAATTCAAAATCCACACTTCGAGCAACAGATGAAAGGAAGGAAACCAAGGAAAGCATTGCTTGAAGGGTGCTTCATATAGGAAAATTTTTCACTGGTGCTTTTGAGATATACAACACTCAAAATGGTAAAAATGTTTCTTACCATCGATAATGTTTTTTTATAAAACCCTGTTCCGGTGCGCTCGATGAACAACTACATCAGAGCGTACATGTTTAATAAACACACCTATTAAATTTATAAAAACAATATCCCTAACACGGTGCTCATGTTATTGGGCACATGTGCGGACCGATGCATTTACTACTACATAGCACATCACCATACATTTTTTGAAAAACTACAATGGTGCGAAATTTTTTGTTTAAGCATGACACCATGTGGTATAATAATAGACACCCTAGTGCGGTCGATTTTAGAAAGTGCACCACGTAAATTTGGAAATTGACCCTAACACGGTGCTCCATATTGGATCACTGGTGCGCATGATCCAATGGAGTGCACCATAATATATTATTTGACACAATCCTACATTGGTGATTAAATTTTTTTTATGTAACCATATAACGGTGCACTCTACTAATAGTGCATCGATGTTTCCATTGTTACGTTGCACACTAGAGATTTTTTAAAGAATTTTATTATGGTTTGTCATTATTTCTCGATGCATCCTTATTTCTGTAGTGCACCGAATAATATTTTTCTTTATTTGAAATAACCCTACTACAGTGCACTAGTTTTGAGGGCACTGATAAGTATATTGTATAAAATGCATTGGTGTGTTATGTACTTATAAAATCATTGGAGTAAAAGCATACACTAAAACCTATTCCTGGTCACCTCCTCTTTAAATGGATTTGGGGGATATTTTTATAGGGGCATCTGCAAAAAACACCACTAAAGGTTATTTTCCTTGTAGTGTAAAGTTATCAAAATATGTGAAGAAATGAACCTCTCCCCTAGCCATGAAAAGTGAAATATTCTTAGGAATGAGGGGATTTTTCTAGGAAGCCAATTATATTCTAGAGGGATTAAGGTATACCAGAACAAACTAAATATAATCAAGCATATGCCTTCTCCTATAAAAAAAAAGTTGTCAAAAGATTCCTTAGACATGCAGGTTACTACATGAGGTTCATCAAATATTTTAGCAAGTTATCCTCTCATATGGTTACCTTACTATATAAAAACATATATTATGTTAGACACCACAATGTCAAAAGGAATTTGAAAGTATCAAAGAAAAACTCATCACAACCTTTGTTCTTCAAGGTCCTGAATTGAATCTTCCCTTCCATATTCATATTGATGCTTCAAACAAATCAATAGAGGCAATTCTGGGTGAAAATGAAGAATTTAAGAATCCTTATGCAATTTATTTTGTTAGAGAAAACTTATTTGATGCAAATCTTAACTACAAAATTACTGAAAAATAATTTCTTATAGTGGTTTATGCTCTCAACAAATTTAAGCATTATGTCACTAGATATCAAGTTTTTGTACACACAAATCATTCTTTGATTAAGTATTTACTTAACAAACTTGATATTAATGGAAGAACAATTAGATGGATCTTGTTGTTACAACAATTTGATCTAATCATTCTAGACAAGCCAGGAAGACAAAATGTTGTTGTAATTATTTTTATCAAGGATAACAAATCCTACAGATGAAGACATGGTATCTGATCACTTTCAAAATGAGGACCCTTTTGAAATCTTAGTACAACCCCCCTAGTTTTATAGCATATCCAACTACTTGACAACATGGAGGTTTCCTCAACATATTTTCTACAAGAAAAGATGCAAGATTGTTAGAAAAAGTGAAAAATATACTTGGCTTGCAAAAATATTGTTCAAGATTGGGCCAAATCATATATTAAGGGGATGTGTAAGGGAAGATTTTGTGTATGAAATACTCTATGCATTCCATGATGAATCATTTGGAGGACACTATGTAGGAAAGAGGACGACCTACAAGATCTTACCCACCAATTACTATTGTCCTACCCTACATAAGGATGCTTAAAAGTAAACCTCTCACTTTGATGAGTGTCAAAGGATGGGAAAACCTACCAAGAGAAATGAAATACTCCTACAACCCAAAATTTCATTAGAACATTTTGATAAGTGGTGCTGGGATTTTATGGGGTCTATTAACCCCCCTTTAGGAAAAAATAAGTACTTTTTTGTATTCACCGATCAAATAACCAAATGGGTTGAGGTGAAAGAAGTGAAGGTAGATATAGAAAAAAAATGGTTGAATTCCTACAGGAAAATATATTCTCAATATTTGGATTCCTTAGGGATATAGTCAAATATCAAGGGGCTTAATTCACCTCCATCATTATAGAACAATTCACACAACAACATCGTATTCACCACAATAATTGCACTCCTTATCACCCACAAGAAAATGAACAATCATAAGTGACTAATAGGAAGTTGGAAAACATCCTCACCAAGACATTCAACATGGAAAATAAGGATTGGTAAACTAAATTGATAGAGGATATATGGGAATACAATAATGCATGCAATACTAAAACAAGGTTTACCCCCTATGACATAGTCTATGGAAAGAACCCATGTTTCCCATTGAACTTGAATTTTCCACATTAAGGAAAACATATGAACTTAATATGGACCTCTCATCAGAACAAGAAGAAAGGTTGCAATATATAAATTCCTTATATGAGTGTAGGACGCAATCACTATTCCACACTAAGGTAATCCAATTGCAAACAAAAATTTGGCATGATAAGAGAATTAAGATTTTAAATTTCAAAAAACGAGACTAAGAACTCTTATTCTACTCCAGATTCAAAGAATTCAAGGGAAAGTTGATGACAATATGGAGGGGACCATACATAATTGAAAAATGTCATGACAATGGCTCAGCCCAAATCAATACCATAGATGAATAAAATATTCCACAAGTGCTGAATGGATTTAGACTCAAAATGTACAACAAGCCCTTGAAAAAAGAAGAGTTTGCAAATAGAGAAAAAGAACAAAATGGATGTGATTGGAAGCATAAATTCTCCCAATCCATCCAAACATTGAAAAAAAGAATACAATACCTAGGTGAAAACCTCAATGAGTCATTTGGGAGAAATATTTGGTTGAAAACCTCCATAGAGGTAGCCTTAGACTCGAGAAAAATAATATCCCTCATCATGAAAACCCTTATGTGCATGATGAGACAAGGAAATGGTGAAAACTAGAAATGGCACCATTGCCTTGAGAAAAAGAGAAAAAAATAGTAATTAAAGAAAAAAAGAAAAATAATAAATAAATTTGCAAGTAAAATATTCCACCACAAGATCATCCAAGACCTAAAGCACCTACACAAAGGAAAACAAAGGAAAAACATTAAAATGATAACAAAGAAACAAATAAATACACGAGGTTTGCAACAAATCATTTTTTTCTATTTCACAAGCATGCAATCATTCATCAAAATCCTGAGAAGACATATTCAAAATATATTCAACCATACAATGTTGAAGGACAATATCATATCTAACACACTCCTGCAAAACAAGTCAACAAATCATAAAAAATTCCAAATAAACCAAATTTTCACATTCATTGCAATCCACCTATTTGCATTTTCACATTTTCACATTTCATCTATTACACTTTACATTATACACCATCATTTCCCCACATCCACTTTATACCAATTTATCTACCCTCCAACATCCTTAAAACACCATTCAGGAGCAACACACACTCATCTACATGCTTCTACAAGAAAATTTGCAGCCAACATGTTTTCTACAAGAAAACCTACAGGAAACTACAATAAAGCTACAACAAGTATTTTATTTAATAAAAATAATTTCTCTCCTCAACAAAAAGCATCACTATTACTATGGCAATCTGAAAAACTAAACGAGAAATATAAAAAATCATCTACATGATCCTCTGCTCATCTACATGAACCCCTATAGCCTACACAAGGAAACGTATAAAAAACATAAATTTTGATATCAACATAAAAAATGCGACTACAATTCATTACATCAATGGATACAACTCAAATCATATGAAATATAAGGTACTCTCTCATAAATTATCACTTGACTCATCTTTTAATTGTCAGGTTAACACCATATATATTTTACATGGTTAAAAAAAATTCACACATTCAAAATTAAAAAACTGAGGTGGGCCTCGATATCCACATGGGGGGAGGCTTCATTTCATGACATGAGATGAAAAGGTGATTACTAGGAATGGAAATAGTTAGAATGATACAAGTTAGCCATTACCTTGTAATGATGGTGCAAGTGTCAAATCAGTTGGAGTACCAAAATTCCAAACTTAAAGAGAAGATCTTGTCACCCCTGACAATCACTCTCCATTTCTCAACTCATACAATCAGTGAGAAGTTTCTCTAAACCTCAACAAGCAAGCCATATTCAAGCATACAAACAATAGAAAATCTCTCCAATCACAAAAATGGTTTAGTAGGGGTCTCTCGGGGTCTCTCCAAAGGACCTTGGTCAAAGTGTCTCCAAGCAAGAAAGTAGTGGTCTGCCTTTTTAAACTTTGAGTACCCTAACAAAAATTGGGCCTATAAGACAGGTTGTTTGAAAACCCTAAGCCTATTTTCTTTTGAAAATTATACTTTGGGGTTGCCTAAAAACTTGTTTCCATAATAATATCATAACCGTGCATATGCTTGGTTCTCTTTAAAATTGTTTCCACAAACCTATATGTGCACTCAAGGTGTCTCTAATTTTTTCTATAGTAAAAAAGTTGTACATATGTCATTCCCATGTTATCTTTGAATTTGTTCTGATAGAATATTATAACTCTACATTATTCTCACACATCTACCATGAGATTGCATGTTCCTTTCCAAGTTAGCTTCTTTTGCATAGTTCTACTATACGCTTGCTCAGATTTGTTTTGCATAGAGTATTATAAACCTATATGATATTTGTCTCTACAAAGTAGTATAAACATCCTATATTGAAGCATGCATGTTGTATTCATACCTAGCCTGATATCCTAACATTGAAGATTGCATGTTGTCTTAATTCTCCTACATAGTACTCTAACCCTATAGGTGCCTTGTTCTGGTGGTATAAAAGAAGTTCTCCCATAGAGAAAATTCTCCATAGAGTCACCCTAAGACTTTCATTTTTCCTCATACAAGGAGCTATATAAGGTATTAATATTCACCTTTTTCTTGACCACTTTGTCACATCCTAAAACCTTGGTCAATATTTTTTATGGCCCTTCACGAGCATGTAATTCCAAGGATTAAAATTTTCCTTTAGCAATAAATCATCACCAAGACATCCTTTAATTGTTGTCCCAATATTTGGTGACTACGAGAATTGTAGTCCTTGACTACTCGCATACCTACAACAAAGATCAGATAGATTTTTTATTTAACTTCATAAGTTGAAAATGGTAGTTGGGCTTAACAAAAGGGAGCCAACAGACCCTTGTAAGGTATCTAATAGCCATGAAGTAGTGGATATTTTTCAAGACAAAAATTGGCTTATGTATTTTGATAGGTTAAGAGGGTATGATGATGAAATTTCCTTGGAGTTTTCATTGAATTTTCAAAACAACAAAGGATAGGAGTATATCATTGTTGTGAGAGGCACAAAACTACATTTTGATGAAGCCACACCAAAAAAACTCTCAAGCCTTCCCATGGGTTTTACTTGGGACAAAGATGAGATAAAGGAGGCCAATGATGCTAAGAATCTCTTCTTCCATGGTTATTAAGAGCATATAGAGGATAAAAATGGGGTAAAGAGAGAGATATTACCTGAGCTATGGCCTGGTGTGGCCTACCATTTTCTTAAATGCATCACATGTGAAGGGAGGCTAAGTGTAGTTTATACCTACCATTTAAAATTTCTACATTAAATGAGGCATTTGTTCCATATAAAGATTGAAGAGAAACTCAACATCTCTTACTTTCTCCTACAATATATCAAAGAGATTAGTGAAAAAGTTCAAAAGGGGAAGAAGGATGCATTCGAAAACCATGGCCTCATCAAATTCATAATATGTGAGGCTTTATAAAATATGAATATTAAAATATCATGGGAGGAGCTTGTGGATATGGAAATATGGGACTTGTTATATTATCAATAGGATATTAAAGAGTCAAGCCCCTCAAGGGATGTGAAAGGGAAGAATAAGGACAATAGAGAGGGAACTTTCAAGAAAAAACACTCTCAGAAGAAAATTAATATAGAGCCTACTGATAAAGAAATGGTTTACACCTTGATAAATATGAGAACACCCCATAGAAACCCATTTAAACTCAAGGATAATTATACACCCCAACAGAAGAAAAGGAAATCCTACAAGAAGGATATGACTAGATCCCATGCCACTCCCAAACTAATTACTCATGTCTCTTATATAGTAAACTTGGATCACTCTTCCAACCCTATTAGAATCCCATTAGGGGAACCTAAGGAGGTTGGGGAAAGGAAAGAAGAGACCAAGGAATAACATAAAATAATAGTCACAAACATTACACTACAGAACACCCTCAAAGAGTTGGAGGTAGCCAAGGATGAGGCACTTAATTGGAAAAATATAGCAAAGAGAAAGAAGATAAAAGGAAAGAAAAAAGGGGGAAGAATACAGATGCTAGAGCATCATCTCCATCATCTACATGAAAGTATCCATATCATTAAAATGAAATGGTTTGATGATTACAAGCAATTAAAGATGGAAATCATACCTTAAGGGGAGAATTATAGAAAACAAAGGAGAATGAGGCCACCCTATCTAACAGGGTAGAAATAATGAAAGTGTCCATAGCTAAGATGTCCCAACTAGAATAGGAGTTAGCAAGTTGTAGACAACCCATACATTTTTATACACTCTTCCTTAGAGAACAATGTATCATATTCAATTGGATACTCTAACACACCAAGTTGGGTTTAAGGTGGAAAAAACAAAGGATTTTGTGGACATAATCCATGGCGGTGATGAGGAAATGAGGGATAGAACGTGTGAGTTCTACCTAAACAAATTTTCCCTCCCACATCCTTACAAATGGATTCCAAATCCATATGTAGAGGATGCTCAACTAATGGAATTTGAATCTTGGTTGAGGCATAAAGAGCTTAGGGATATTGAGTTGAAAAGGTATAGAGAAGAAGAGATCCACAACCAAATTTGTGTTAGGGATGAATATCAAATAACAGGGGAGATCATAGACATTCACGAGACCCTTATTTTAGATATGGATGTGGTGCCCATTCTAGAAGAAAAAAAAGAAAAATACCTTGCTCATTTAGGAGATACCTTGAGGCTCGTAGGAGAGAAAGTAATTCAGACATGCCAAATATTATGGTAGTCACTCACATATGAGCTATAACTAAAGGAACCCCACTCACATAGTACCTTACAAGAATCCTTGTTTATAACATCACTTTACAAGACATCACTCAAAATTTTAAAAATAAAGTGGATTGGATTAAGGGTTAATCCATCTCTCCTCCTAAAACCATCACCACCAATTGATTTTAATAGAGAAAAGAGAAAAAAAGAATGGGAAGAGGTTGAAAGGACTAAGGGATATTATGAGTAGGGATCCATCACCAAATACACAACATGGGATATTAGACAAAGGTTCATAGAAAAACATCAAAAATAATACAAATGGGACATCTCATTATTTTTTATTGCACAAGGATATGCAAAACCTTCATCTGAGGGGTCATGAAAGGATTCCATAATGTATATCAAAAGGCCCATAAATAAAACTCTTTATTATCACCTTTGTATAAATAAAATCATATTTTTACCATGATTAATATAAATTATGGTTTATTGCAATTTATTTAATGATTAATTTGAGTTTGTGATGTGATGAGTTATGCTTGTGTTCAAGATATATTTTGATGATAATATTATGCATGAAACCTAACCCAAATAGGTCAAGCCACACATGGAAGGTCATATTCCCCAACACTTGGAGAAAAATAAGGGACCTTGTCCCCTCGCCTACATATAGCTCACTACCAAACTTTAATGAGACACTCCAACCCAATATCCTCAAACTTAGACTCTAGGGGATGAAGAAGGTAGACACCATAGTGCGAGGATCCTAATTGAGGAAGTCTGGGGGAGAAAATCCCTAAATTTTATCCTTGATTGAAGGGTGGACTCAAACTATCTATCTATTATAAATGGAACACAAGGACTAGCCTCAAGGAGGGATTTTTTGTTTAAGTTTTGAAGAATTGCATCTTATCATTTGTTTGGATATCTTTGAGAACTTGGAGCCTTTCTCCATTGATGTATTATGCTTTAATCAATCAATGATCAAGAAATTTTGTTTTCCTACTTATTAGTCTCTTCAAGGTTCCTTGTGTTTCTTGGGCAGGGCCCACTCAAGAGAGCTCAAGGACCCTTCTGTATTCTTTCACTTTCATGTATTTGATATTTTAGATTAATATTTTATTTGGTTAAGGTAATTAGAATGCTAACACATAGATCTATTAATGAATGCAATTTACCCAGAATAATTTATAGATTTGTAGGATCTCATTTGGATTGTTTTATTAGGCTTATAAATTCATTACAACACCATTAAATCATGTTTTGATTGTTTCATCAGTCTCAAGAATAAATAACAAGATGTGTGAATATTTTGGATCTTTCATGTATATTTTCCTATAGGATTGTTATAGTTCCTGTAGGACTATTAACAGTTCCTATACAAAAACAAAAAATTATGTTTTATTTCATTTTCCACTTAATCATTGATGCCTTCTAGGTTTCAAATTGATGGTATCAAGCTATAGTACCTTATGAGGGGTTAGGGACATAGTTGGAAGATAAATATTTTTGCAGGTAGCATAGTTTCAATTCAGTGAAAGTACTTTGTTTATGGTTAAATTTCCTTCATTATTCTTTATGAAACAACTCATTGAAAAATGATTTATTTTCAACTTTACAATAGTTTTCTTTGAAACAATGTGTGTTATTAGATAGATATTAATTGATTTCCATCAGTCTTGGTATTCCAAAGGCTTAGTTAAATTTTCAATTGAAAATACTTTCCTTTCTTAATGATGTTTTCCCCTTTATCAAGGTACTTAGAGTGAGACCTGGGATATCACAAGCCTCAACTAGTATATAGGTGCATGAGCATGTCATGATGTTCAAAAAAACTCACTAAAAGTATTGAGCTTAAATGATTCTAGCAAGTACCCACCTAATGAAATTTCAGTAAGGTACTTATTGCTGCTAACATAACTAGCTATTCATTCAAAACACTATATTTTGGACATAATCTATGAAGTTGATCTAAGGAAAGAATGACCAATAATATACCATTTGAGATCAATTGATAAATCCCCCCCTCTCAGTATACACTTGAAAACCTGAACCCTCTATGGAAGCCCTTATGTAATGATGTGAAACCTCCTTACCTATGTGACCCTTTCTTAAGCGTCATCGAGCCTTTATCGTTGGAGTCACACTATTTTTATTTCCCAACCACTCCTTTTGATGATGACACTATCTCAACAATATCATCGAGAGTTGACATCATAGGGTCAATGCATTGAGAAAGCATGCCTTTACCGAGAAATATTCTAACAACGATACCCCATTCGACGGAAGGACCATATTCATTTTCCAATCATCCCTTATTCCATACTCCTTTTGATGATGACACTATCTCAACAATATCATCGAGAGTTGACATCATAGGGTCAATGCATTGAGAAAGCATGCCTTTACCGAGAAATATTCTAACAACGATACCCCATTCGACGGAAGGACCATATTCATTTTCCAATCATCCCTTATTCCATGCATACATTATAGAAAGAGACTAACCTTTGAATTATTTGTAAATGTATCATTGTAAGCATTAAAAGGTTGAACCCTTTCCCTATTTCTTGATTACTCTATACATTCTTTTAATCAATGCACTCTTCCTAAGCCAAAACCCCTTTTCTTCATCGAGACATATAGCAAACACTTCCCTGTATCTTCCGACGTCCCCTCTTGAGAAATGTTTCAATGATGACCACCTACATGAGCTAAGTATGATGCAACAAGGCATCTATTTTGAGAATATGTGTCATAAGGAGATTAGTATTTCAAGCTTTCAAGAACCAATCATTGTATAACATGGAAGGCAAGCCCCTGACACAATTCCTCAATCTAAATTTAATTAAGCACAAATATTTACTCCACTATACATGATATGTGACCTGTTAGGAGCCTAACTTCCCTAACCCCTCACATAGATAGAATAATATATTTTCCATGTA
>CBVK0100300492.1:0-13103 GCA_900067695.1 Picea abies
TTGGAGCTTCCCTCAGGTTGTAGCCTGAGAAACTAGGGGGTTGGAGCCTCCTTCCAATTGCAGCTGGAAAACAAAGGAAGTTGGTGCTTCCAATTAATGTAATTCTTCAAGACATATAAGAAAAAGCATTCTGTGGTTCTCTCCCGATTTGGGTTTCCACGTAAAACACTGATGTACTGTGTATGTGTATGTTTGTTCATTTGTTCATTGCTTATTTACTCTGCAGTTATTGGATGATAATGATTCATTGATATAACACTTGGATTATATGGTTAAAAAGGATTAAATTGCTCTATTACTGATTCACCCCCCATCTCAGTAATCCCTTCAACCAATTCTAATTTGTTAAAAGCAAAAGGAAAGGGAGGAAGAAGAGGAGGATGGAAGCAGAAGCATGCTAAGGTTAGATCTTTGAGTTTATGTTGAGATAGTTCAGTTTTCATTCATTCATATATTCATCACAAGCCTAATTCTCTTTTATGATAGCAGGGTCTTATTGTAGACAACAATATTCAGGGCTAAATCAAATGATTCAGACACTTGTTTTTCAGAGGTGTTGATCTATCTTTGATAGTCTATGTAGACTTGTGTGTTTGTGAATTATTTTTCATGACTGATAAAGGCTATTGTGCAGATTTGAGTGGGAAACAATATGTGGCAAGTTGATCCAGCTTTTAGAGTTTAGTTTTGGTTTTCTATCAGAGGTCCTTTTGTATGTTCCATCGGGGATGTCTAAGTTTGACTTTGGTCCAAGATTTTTGTATGAGATTTTTTAAAGAAAATGACTCTTTGGTGAATTGGAATGAAATAAAGGATTGCTTTATGTCTCATTTGTCTTGATTCTCATCTTGGTGTCTTTACTTCTATTCTTACATTTATTTCAACAACTGTTATATTCGGAAAATTACATAAAAAGTGAATTTCCAGCAAGCTTTTTGTTGATAAAAGACTATCCTAAGCACTCGTAATTAATACTTGTGAGTTATGATGTTATTTTTGTTGGCTATAAACATAGGGTGATATTCCCGTCTACTTTGCTTTAGCCAAGTAAAGTATGAAAATGCTTGAGTAAGATCTTTTCATATCATTTCCTCAACATTTATTTGGCGACCATACTGGGGAGATTTTTGATATCTCTCTGGTTAATTTTTTATACTCGATTTTCATCGATACATCTTTCTTTTTTTGAAATTAATTCTTTGACTATTTTGCTATTAATGATTGTTCATGTTGCAAGGCAGCCCAATATCGAGCCCGGTCTTCAAGACCATACAAACACTGCTTTGAACACATATATCACCATTCTAAACACTGCTAATACCCGTGCTGAACTTAACTATTCTTGGGCAGCAATTGAACGAGATATTAGTGCTCAAGAAAAATTGGAGGCTAGACATAGACAACCTAGAAATCAACAGTACCTCTTTGCTTCTTCAAGTTTTGGCCTTTCTTTCATGTCCTTAGATTCTAGTGCTTCTTGAAGAAGAAGAGGCTTGTCACCCGAAATAAATCCTATTGCTGAAATAGGAAGAAGAAACATTATGTTATCTGCCCAACAAAGTGCTCTAAGGAGAACTTTATCTGATTCATCTAGATCATCTTTCTTTCCCTCGTCTATCATCCACAAGATGGCATCTAGTGGTGGCTCTAGTGGCACTGGAGGTACTCCAACTTCCCAATATTTATCGTCATCAATGATTGGTAGCTTATATAGCCACCATATCCCTGTCCAATCTACTACAAACCCCACCAAGGTCATTAAAAAGTATGGGCTTTTTCAGTTCGAGGAAGATGGCACAACCAATGAACTGAAAAAGCCCATACTTTTTCATGAACTTGGTGGGGTTTGTAGTACTGAAAAAACCCATACTTTTTAATGACATTGGTGGGGTTTATAGTACTGAAAAAGCCCATACTTTGTAATGACCTTCAGTTAAGGTGCCTAATTTTTCAGGAAATAACACTGTCAGTACCAATGAACATCTGGTGGAATTTTCTAATTCTTGTCATAATATAAGGGGCAACGACAACGATACTTGCATGCACCTATTCGTCAATTCCTTGGAAGGAAAGGCCACGGCCGAATTCTTTGACCTTCCTCCTAAGATTTTTTCTGCTTGGGAGGAATTAATCTACTAGTTTAGATCAACTTATGGGCAATCTAAAAGCCCAGCCGAGAAGTTAAGGGAATACAATAATGTTACCTACAAGGAAGGTGAGACCATCAAGTCTTTCAACTTGCATTTCACCAAGTTGTACAATCAAAGCCCCGAACTTATCCTCTTTCAGAACCAAGCCGATTTCATGCATTACTATAATGCACTGCCTTTCCCCTACTGTCATAGGCTTGAAGAAAAGGCCATTGATAATCTCGTTTCCGCTCTGCATACTTGCTCAGAGTATGAGGAATAGCTTGAAAGAACTGGTCTTCCCCAGGGAGAATTAGTTAGACAAACAGACATGTCCACTCTCTTATGGCTAGTATAGGATATGAACAATCATCTGATAACATTTGAGCAAAAGGGTACTGTCTCCCCTCTCACCCCTGGAGCTTCATCCTATTCTGCACCCCCTTTTAGGAATCCAGTTGAAAACAATTTTCAGCCTAAGGCCATCCTACCTCGGAATTGGTTTAACTTTTACGAGGAACACCATGAAGAAACCACATGTGAGGTAAAGAAGAGTGCTAGAGATAAGATCTTTGGTAAAAGACCAGAAGCTACTATCATTTTCCTAGACTTTGCAGAGCCAGAGGATGTCATGGTTATTAATACTAGGAACAAAGCCTATGCTCACAAGGGTAAATTTGACCCTCCTCACAGTTCTTCTAGCCCGAGCTCATCCTCAAATGCTGCTACGCCCCAGGTTCCTAAAAATCCTGAGAGTCAAAGAATCACTCCCCCTCTTCCCTCTTCTAAATACAATATCTTGAACCAATTGGACAACATCAAATTATATGCAACCCTCCTAGACATGCTTGTTTTCCTTGAACAACAGATGCATCTGAAACAATTCATGGAAGGAAAATCTTCCATTGTAGCCAATCTTTCCGAAGAGGTAGACGAAGAGGATTCTTCTGTAAATAAAGTAGGTGTACATAACTTTAGATACCCTGTAAAAAAACCCCATTTTTATATTTATGTAAAGATCATGGATAATATTGCCCATTGTTGCCTCATTGATGGTGGTTCATGCCCAAGTGTCGTGTCAAAGATTATTATGGAAGAGCTAGGCTTGTCTTGTACAAACGAAAATGCCAGAAGCATGCTCTCCTATAATAGTCTACAACAAACAACCATAGGCGAAATTAAGGATGTGACCTTGGTTTTATGCGCCCATCCTGAGATAAGGACAACCCTCAACATTCAGGTGATTGATATGCCTATAAGCAATTACTCAATTATCTTGGGGAGAGATTGGCAAGCCTTAAAAGGTGGATACCTCTTGCTCGACATGACACATTTATCCATTCCTTGGAATGGTAAGAATATTATAATCCATAAAGAGAGAAGAATTTCACCCTACATAGAGAGTGTTCCATAATCTAGCATAAACTATATCGAAGAAGACCTAGGAGTGTATTACATATTTGCTCAAGAAGATAATATTCCTTTGGAAAGAATTGATTTGGATGATTATTTATGGCATATTCACTTTGATGGTTCACACTCTAAAGAAGGTAATGGGGTTGGTATTATCTTGGTTTCCCCTACATGAAAATTTCATAATCTGTCATATAGGTTGGAGTTTGCTTGTACAAACAATGTCACTGATTTCAAAGCTTTATTATTAGGCATTGAGAATGCCCTTAATCTTGGTTGTGGTCACCTTTCAGTTTTCACAAATTCTGAGCTTGTTGTGAACTTGATATGTAAAACATGTTGTCCTAGCAACAAGATGATGGAACGATACTCCCAAACTGTTTGGGCACTTGTCTCGAATCTTCTATCTTTCAACATCACTCATGTTAAGAAGGACTTGAATTCAATGGTTGATCGGTTAGTTGCCTTTGCAACCTCTCCTAACCAACAAATCTTGCCTCACAGGCCCGATTGTGCCTTTCAATCTCTACATCGTTCATACATCCCTGAATAGGAAGGATCTTGGAAGGCCATCCCTAACGATGAGAGCATTCGTGTTGTTTCAAAATGAACCGCTTAAGCTTGAGGATATTATATCCACATAAAATGATGAGATTCCTGAGGGCTTGACTCCTCTTGAGAGTTTGTTTTCATTGAGTCTTGTAGGCAACAAAGAAAAACGAAAGGAAGAGGAGTTACAAAAGAAGGTGGTTGAAACCATCCTCCTGAACATTAGGACACCTGAGTCTTCAACGGATGTTAAAATAAATGTCCAATGTTCTGTTAGAAAAAAGATGGGGTCCACTAGGCTACTTGGTGAATCTCAAAAGGTTTTTGCTTGGTCTTATGAGGATCTTCGTGGTTTGGATCCTGGTCTTGTTCAACATATTATGAAACTAGCTGGGCAAAAACAAGAACTTGTTAATTCTGCACGGAAAGTACCCTTTCGAAGGGAGTTGAGGGATTTCTTAAGGGCTGGAATGTTTTTTTCAGTCCACTCTGAGTAGGTTTCAAATTGGGAACCGTCCTTGAGGACCACTGATAATATTAGAAACTGTATTAGTCTTCGAACCTTTAGGCAAGTGATTATGAGAAATCCCTTCCCTCCTCTCAATGTGGAAATATTTTTGCAACAGGTTGTAGAGTCATAGTTAAGGCCCTTACTTGACAGTCTGTTTGGTTACAAGAGAATCAAAGTAAAAGGGGAAAATGTTCACATAACCACTTTTCTTACTAATTGTGATACTATGCCTTACAAATGCCTGCCTTCTGGCTTACTTGATGCAGGTACAGCCTTTAAAAGGCCTATACACACAAATTTCAATGAATTGGTCAGTCTCTGTGCTTATCTTGATGATTTAAACATGTGCGTCAAGGGGATGATAATTACATCAGAGTTCCAATTGTTGGGTCCTTTCCAGATCACTTTTGTCTTGGATACTAACTCATACATTTTAAAGGAATTACAAAGACAATTGTTTTCCTACAATACTAACAGTCCTCGCTTGAAATATTGTGAGGGACCAGCGTGAAAGGTTCTAATGCTGTCTAGATTTTGCTGTATACTAGTAGCCTAGTTGTGCTTTCATTTTTTTGTGCTTCTTTTCTATGCTTACAGTACCTTGATTTCTACCTTCTAAGTTAAGTTTTATTTCCTTGCTGTTTTCAATTGAGTCTTTTACTGTTGTTGTTTTAATTTCTGCATTATTACTTCTGTTGTGATTTTTGTCTTTATCATCTTTTACTGTTTGGTCAAGATAGAATGTTGGATCAATTCTGCCACAGTGACACTTCTGCAAAGCATTGTTAGTCGATAATAATCAAGCTTACACAGATGTTCTGATGTCTCCTTTGAATGGCCCTTGAAATTGTTACATATTTCCACTGTCGTCTTACAAGGAATTGGTATTTCCCGCTTCTTCTTGCCATTTCTTCATCCATTGAGATCTTAAGAGAAAGTCTATAAGTTTTCCTCCTTGAAAGTTAAGAGCATATTCCAGTTGAATGATTATGCATACAGTGGTAAAAACCCCTCATACTTAACACTTTTCATCAATTATTCCCAAATTCTTGGTCATCCTTCCATTAAATCCTCTCACTTCCCCCTGTGGCGTAATTATTCTGGTCATGTCTTCTAAAATTACTGTTCTTGGTCTGTGAAACCATGAATTATGAGTTCTAAATCTATTGGAAACAAATTTTCCAGTGGAGTCACCAGTTTGTTGACGATTAAAATTGTCAACGAAGTTTTTCCCGCAAAGTGTTGCTAAAGCCTATTATTATTATAACTAATAATACTAGTAGGTGGGACCCTCTTGAACTATTGAGCATCATATCTGTTCATTTTTTATGTTGTGATGATGTGCGACATGAATTACATGGTTGATGAGATATTGTTGTTATTGGTTATGATTTGAGCTTACGAACTGTTGATTCCCGATGTTACTACAACCTATGCTATTCATTAATATCATTGCTAGTTGTCTTATCGCACCTGCACAACAATCATGTTAGTGAAATTACATGAAGGACAATTTTGAGAAAGGCAAAAATACTATAACAAATGCAAAGAAAAGGGATCTAATTCTGCAATTTTACTATACTACATGCGAACAATTGGAAAGAAATGAGAAACAATTGCAAAGGGGAAGAATTTAAAGCTATGCTATTCACTATACTACATGCATGAAAGACTTAACAAGTAAATGGTTATGCAATTGTGATTGAATTATATGTTTAATACGCACATGGTATGAAATGTTGGTGGCACATTTGGAAAGGTGATAGTGCTAATGGTTATGCGATTTTGTTTGAGTTATATAATAAGGAATTGGATATATGATGTGGAGAATGCATTTGGCAAGTAATATGCGCAGATTCCAACGCAGAGTTAAATTAATGGTGTTAATTAAGAGCTGGTTGGCATGTACTGATGTGTAAATGAATTGTGGGTGGAGGCGACATGCATTTACTGCATGTCACCTTTACCCCTCCCGTTAGTCGCCACCCTAGTCGGACTATTGTTCGATCTTGCTGCTATGGTTATGCTCTGAATTCTTGGCAGAGAGGAACCGCTCGACCAACTTGCGTTTTAAGGAATTCGATTACAGGTATGTTCTTTTTTGGCCATTTGGGATTCTTCTCTTCTTATGAAATGATTACTGGCTTAGGTGTATTGGTTTGTGTTTTCCTAAGTATTGCAACTGGTAAATTTGTGTTCTTGAAATGAATGGTTCTTCCTGCCATGATATTGAATTCGTAGAAGTTATTGGTCATCCTGGGTGGTAACTCTTCGTTATCCTTGCTGGTTTAGTTGGAGGGTTTTTGTTTGGTCTTGGGTGGATATCTATCTTCACGCTTTTGTCACTAAATCCAGTATTTGGCTAAATTTATGGGTTTAAGGGTTGAAGGCATTTTGCGTCACTGTGTTTTTTGTTCGCTTGGGCATTGGTTGATTGCACCACTAGGGGTCATGAAATGAGGTTCCTGGTCTTCCTCGGCCCTATCTTCATCTTTGTGTTGGGATTGTTCACTCAAAGAACACAAGGGTTATACCCTGCATGCGATAAATAACATTGCCAGGCCGGATTAAAGCTTCACCTTCTATTGTGGCCCCCTGTCATGTATTTGTTACCTGTCCACGAATGAGTCCCTCTATGTATACATTGTCGGCCTTGGGTTTTCACTGTTATAAGAGTGGATCTTCTCTCCCTGTGTTGGATACAAAACAAACCTTATCCCTCCTATATGAAGATTGATAGAGAAGACCAGCCTAGCCTCTTGGGTTTACTACTTGGTTATTGTTGGATGGTTGTATAATTGTCGACTAGTTCAAATACAGGCTCGCCCAGTTGGTCGTGTGACAGTCGTGTTGGTTGCTATATATTCATTGCCTCTCTTATAATAGTGTTAAGCACTACATTGTTGATTTCACTTTCAAAGTACACATAGTCACTCTATTTATAACTCAGTATTGTTTAATGGAAAGGGCCACTGCCCCAATTCAAATTGATGCGTGGGTATGCGTGGGTGTCACAACTTGTTAGGTCAATTGATTTTACGACAACGACAAATTGATGGTTGATACAAAGTCATTGGTATTTGCACTAATGATTATTTGGATGATTAGCTGGCGTTGGTACAAATGCTTGATGTTGCTCACGCATGTCGCATTGTGTGTATGGTGTTTTTGCAAAAAGAAATAATGGGCATGGTAACTGTGGTTTTCTTTAGGGCCGAATGACTATTGAACCAGATGACTGTAGAGAATATATCCACTGCATCCTTATGTTTGTTCGATTGTATAAGTCTGATTTTGCACAACATAGTCGATTACGGTGTGACTAAATCGAAACAACATTGTATTAAATCGATGGCTCGACACGATGGGTTGAGTTATTACCATGACTGTGTGTTTGTTGTTTTAAGTGGAAATGTTGCATCATGGTGTTTTTTTGGCTGCGCACTGTGTTTAACATAGATGGTTTGGGTTTTCACACTCAGGAATACCCACATGGTTTTAAGCATGTTTTGTTGTAGCCCGATCATTTGTTGAGACAGGCTTGTTGTTGATACCTCGTCGGTTGGATAGGTGGCCTAGATTTTTACAGTCACATAACATTGGGCTTGCACAATGATGGATTTACACTTTCATGATTGATTTTTTCGGTGCATATCTTGTGTTGGAATGGTGGTTGTTGTCTGTTTGATTGTCAATTTGGGTTTTGGCAATTTGATATTGATTATTGGGTGACTGCCTGTATTTATTTAATGAATGTCATCGCATTCAAAATGACAGACCCGATGACAGTGATACTGTGACTTCATTGTTATTTTTGGAAGTATGAATTGGAGTATATTTGTTGATTGAAGTAATGTATGGGCAGTGGTTGATTTTGATGGTTTACAGATTGGAAATGGGTATTGTTCAAAAATTGTTATAAAATGCAAAGAATGTAAATGAAAGGAACAAAACCTCTTACAAATTGTGTGGAATACATACTGTCTTGTGGTGGCATTGTGTTGGATATTTGATTATGAACAAAGAACTAGTTAAATACACACAAATTGTTATTTGGTCAAAATGATTGATGGTTGATGCATCTCTTTTCGCTGAATGTTTTGTGGATCACTTAATTAATTTCATGAATAGTAATCATCTTTCTCCCTTCCATGATTTCATTTTTCGCTAATTACAAATCCCGTCACCTTCGCATTTCATTTTTTTCACTCCCTGTTCTGAGATTGATTAGAGTCAAGAGAATTTCGGTGCTAAGGCGGTTGAAAGTGGCAGTGTCTTGTGTGGATTACAATGATGTGTTATTCGTTTGCTTTTCGGTTGATTGTTGTTGTCATTGAGAAGTGACCATGTCTTTCCCCCCCTCATTATATCATATTTTCGCTCAATACAAACCCCTCACATATCTCAGAACCCTTTTTCATCCCCCTGCTCATTGTTTAACAGTAAAACAATTTGTATGGATTGGATTGCATGAGTCTGATACATTGTTGAGCCAAATCTATTTCATATTTTCATGTATGGTTATTTAAAATACTATTTGCTAATCGATCACGCATGCAGGATGAGTTTTTTCAGTCGAGGTAGCCATGGTTAAGCAAATAGAGGTAGAGGTAATTGGAATCGAGGCCTGAGAAGGCCTAGGTTCTCCATACATTTTGACGCCGATTCACAAGAGCTTGGCCAATTGTTTCATGATGGATTCTTCAATTGGATTGAGAAGGGAATAGTCCAACCTAAGCCTGAAAGGCCTCCTTCCAAGCCCCACAAGCCCACGGTATCCCTATACCGCCTCATGTCTCATTACAACCCAAGGTTCCTGAAAATGATGGATGGCAAGAGATTGTCCACCCGACAGCCTCCCAACATCATGGCTGGCCCAACTTGTCCTTGCCTGCTCCTCCGCCTGTTAACCCCATTGTCGAAGCTGCCCTTGACCACTTGCCAGTGCAATCCTCCCATGCTAGCAAGAGATTGAAAACTGAGGCCCACCATGCCCTTGATAAATGAAAAACCATTGTTGCCCCTTCCTCACCCTCCAATGGCTCTGACAAATCCATTTCTTCCCGGATGCATTTGAGGGAGGATTGTTTCCACGTGATCAACGAGATTAGGCCTAAAGGCTCTGCACAACCAAAGGCAAATTCAGTAAAGTCAAGAGGTGACAACAACAATCAAGGAAGGGTTGCATCACAGACTGGGAAATATGGCTTTTGAGTTTTATTTTATTTATTGTTTTATGACAGTTGACTTCAAGGATCTTTGGACAACATGTTTTATTTTGGATATATGAGTATTATTTTGAAATAATTTCAAATTTCATAAGCTAAAATTGCCAAAAGTGAATATATTGATGGGAGGCACAAGGAAGTGTGTTTTGATTAACTAATGGTTATGTTATGATTGTTATTATTGTTATGAACTAAAGGGGCTCACAAGGGGTCCCACCTACTAGATATTATTTATTTATGACCCTTTTTTTAATTATTACTCTTCCCCCTAACTAAAGTTAGTTAAGTCTTTTAATTAACTTAACTAATGAGTTGGTTCAACTTCTTCAACCAATTCTAATTTGTTAAAAGCAAAAGGAAAGGGAGGAACAAAGGAGGATGGAAGAAGAATCATGCTAAGGTTTGCTCTTTGAATTTATGTTGAGATAGTTCAGTTTTCATTCATTCATATATTCATCACAAGCCTAATTCTCTTTTATGATAGTAGGGTCTTATTGTAGACATCAATATTCAGGGTTGAATCAAATCATTCAGACACTTTTTTTTCCAGAGGTGTTGATTTGTCTTTGATAGTCTATGTAGACTTGTTTGTTTGTGAATTAGTTTTCATGACTGATAAAGGCTATTGTGCAGAGTCGAGTGGGCATCAATCTGTGGCAAGTTGATCCAACTTTTAGAGGTCAGTTTTGGTTTTCTGTCAGGTGTCCTTTTGTATGTTCCATCAGGGATGTCTAAGTTTGAATTTGGTCCAAGATTTTTGTATGAGATTTTGTAAAGAAAATGAATCTTTGGTGAATTGGAATGAAATAAAGGATTTCTTTATGTCTCATCTATCTTGATTCTCATCTTTGTGTCTTTAATTCTGTTTTTACATTTATTTCAGCAACTGTTATATTCAGGAAATTACATAAAAAATGAATTTCCAACAATCTTTTTGTTGATAAAAGACTAGCCTAAGCACTCATAATTAATACTTGTGAGTTAATATGTTATTTTTGTTGGCTATAAACATAGGGTTATATTCCCGTCTACTTTTCTTTAGCCAAGTAAAGTCTGAAAATGCTTGAGTAAGATCATTTCATATCTTTTCCTCACACACTTCTCTTTCCATTATGATTCGTGGGACTTTAAGAAGTCTTCAATACTAGGACCATTATCTTTTCCTGTAAAATACATCTTGCTTGGAGGAAATCTTCAACAAAAACTAGGATGTAAACATAACTTACTGTGCAAATCGCGCAACTTTTTCCAAAAAAACCTTGAAAATTTGTTGAATTTAAAATGTTGATAACTTTACTTCCTAGACTCTGTTTTAGACAAACAATTTTTTTGAAATTGGGTATTTTTCCGAGATGAATTCAAATACCCAATTGATTTACAAAAATTTGGATTTGAAAGTTTCAGAATTTAATATTAAGTGCGTCGCCCCCTTTTTTCTTTTAAAAAATTATGCAAAAAGAAAAAAAATATTCATTTCTGTGGCCAAGGAAAGAGCTTTGATACCATTTATTGCGTACTTGAATAGATATGAAAATATAACTTCAAAAATAAACCTTAATATCAACAAGAATAAAAAAAACCATTCACCAAATATTCAACACAAGAATGTGGACAAAAACCATGAGGTAAGGTAACACCATATATTAATCCTTATGGAAGGATAACACTCCTCGAGCAATCCTTGCTTATTACAATAACAATTTTCTTCACTACGCTCCAATACATTGCTTACACTTCTTTATATAGCACTCTCCATCTCCTACGAACATTCTAGAGAAGGAATATTCTAGTTGGTGGAACCTCCTAATAAGTCCTCTTACATTTATTGCATTCACACTACGCCATTTTTACTAACAATATTTATCTACAATTATTCCCCTTGGGTACCTCCCTTGGTACCCCATATTATTCCCCCTAGCTATACTACATTGCTTAGTGCATCTAGGGGGAATTATATGGGGTACCTAGGGAGGTAACCAAGGGGAATAATAGTAGATAAGTATTGTTAAGTATAAAAGCCACTTTTAGTAAAAAAAGACCTAATGTGAATCCACTTCTAGAAGGTTCCTCTAGAATATTCTTAGGTGGATGGTAGAACTATATAAAGGGGTTCAAGCAATGTAATTTCAAAGTAAAGAAGTATTGTATTTGGAGTGGTAACTAATTAGGAGGTTTCCCCCTTGAAGAGGCAAGTGAATAGGAGTGGATCCCTTCTGTAATAGGATATAATGTGTGGTGTTTCCATACTTCAAGAGTTTTCATAATAATAAAGTGGGTGATTTTATATATTGTTCTATGGATATTTTGAGGTGATTTCATTTGCAAAACTTTGGTACTTAACTAGTGGTATCAAATCACTTTCTTCGATCACAAAAGCTAGTTTTTTTTTTCAATTTTTTTTCGAAGAAGAAAAAAAGAGGAGTGCCACATTCCAGACAATTTTTGTAACATTTTGTGAAGAATTTGATGAAACCGATTGTATATCTGATATCCTCTTGGAAAAACAACCAATTTAATAAAAAAACCGTCTTAAAGAAAGTCTAAAAAATGAAGATATCAACATTTTAAAATATGCAAAATTTTAGGGTTTTTCGTGGACGACCGCGTGATTTTGCAGATTTATGTAGCAATTGGTGTTGAATTTTCCCAAACAAATTGTAGATACAAGTTCCTCTCACAATTTCACCCAATCTCAAAATCAATCGTCCGAGTCAGAGCTCCAGAAGTGAAGATATCGTTGATTTAAAATCATCAAATTTGTTTGGGTTTTTCATGACAGTGGCGAGATTGTAAAGCTCATAACTTTTGACATGGTGCTCATATTGCTACCAGATCAATGCCATTGGATAGAGAAATTTAAGAGATTTATTTTGGTATATTATATGTGGTGTTTCCAATGGATATTATACTCCTCATGGAACTTCAATGGAAGAAGCCCTCGAGACATGTGTTCAAAATATTCAGGCACATGTTCAAAATATTCAAGCGATCACACTTGCAATGCAAGAGAGATATATTATGCAGGAAATCATGGATGAATATAATCAAGAATGATCCAGATGGATTTCAGTGGCCTCCCACCTATTCCAATTGGTTCATTTTGACAGTTTTCCACTTTGCAGTTCTTTTCCTAGTTTTCGGGTCCCTAACTTGCGGGGTCGTTTTGATGCCCTAAACAACATTTTCAGGGCTCGCCACAATTATTAATAACCTTTAATAAATATCATCAAAATGTGTAGTCCTCGGATAAACCTTTCTAAGTGAGATCGGAAG
>CBVK0100300493.1:0-13102 GCA_900067695.1 Picea abies
GTAATCCATTAGTTTGGTTTATAAATATTTTGGTGGCTATGTAATTTGTGATCAAATAAAATTCACACTTTGTCAAGATTTTTTTTTTCAAATACAAATATAAGGTTGCATTTATAAACAAATATTTGTTCTCAATAGATGTTACTAGGACATACAACAAGAAACCTTAAATTATATGGAAAAAATTAAAATATTTTTTTTAAGAATACAATATTTCATTTATTTATTATACTAATCATATTATGTACATGGAATTCAATACAAAAAAGGTGGTCCATAACAAGTAGCCATCACCAGATAAGAGAGTCTAGTACCAGTTAACTGAAGGGGTTTGCTAGGGTTGTGTAGATCTATGGTTTTCTAAATATGGTGATGGACAAGGAGTAAATAATTTTTTTTTATGACCCTTTAGAAGGATGTCATATTTTCTCCATGAGGCCTTGTCATGCTAAGGTTCTAGAGGACATCAATGTTGTGGGACCCCATGATGGCTTGGGAGGGTTGGAATGAAACCTATAATCTATCCACATTCACAAGGTTGTGTTTTCAAGGAGCGAAGGACAATAATTGAGTGTGGATCTAACAACACCGATGGTGTGGATTCAAATTTAATAAATTCACAATCAGAAGGTTTGTGTGGCAAGGATAGTGATTGAGGTGATGTTATTGGATCCTCGAGCTTGTAACATATTCCTTCATCTTCATTGGCAAGTCATGGTAGAGGTGAGTATGAAACCATTTCTTTGTTGTCAGAGGATTCATTATTCCTAGATTCAATTAATTGTTCAGTAGGGATTCATAGTGGAATCTTATTCCTTATGTGTTTTGGTTAAGTGAACTAGGAGGAAGAAGAGTTCTAGAAGGAGATTGCCAAGTAAATAATGGTTTAGCGAGGGTGGAAGGTGTATTGAAGTGGAAAGAGTAACTAAGAAAAGAAGGGAAGGAAATGTGTTAAGCAAAATAAGTAGAAGGTTAGTATGGTCTTAGGAGAGGATTTCAAGATGCATCAATTGGTGGATATGGTGAATAGATCCTTGACATGGCGGTTTTTTGGTCGCTAAATGTGAGATAGAAATTTAGTGGCTTGGATGGATGAATTTTGGAAGTTGTTGTTAGGCTATCTCCTATAACACCATTTGTTGGTGAGATGCTAACTCACATTTATCTTGAGGTTAGAAGAGGAATCCATGAAGATGTTGGGTAGGCATTGGTTAGGGGGTCATATGACTTTATCTATAAAGAAGTGGAGTCCTTGTTTCGATCCTTCCATGGAGAGATCCTCTTTGCAATAGGTATGTATGAAGTTGCCAAGGTTTCCTTTAGAATTTTGGTCGATGGAAGCGTTTAGAGAAATTTGAAATAGTGTGGGTACCTTTCTAAAGGTAGATGATAGTTTCTATCATTCTAACACATGCCCAATAACTTGTATGCTTGTTAAGGTGGATTTAATGGATGGATTAATGAAAGAGATCAACATTGAGGTTAGAAATAAACATTATTGTTTCATTGATTATGTTGGTGTTCCTTTCTAGTGCTCCCAATGTCATTCTTATGGGCATCTAGCCAAAGATTATTCCCTCAAATTCTTCAAGAGTGTTTGGAGGTGGAAAGACACAACTGCTTAGCGCCTCATGAAGGATCCATCATATGGTTTATAAAAGGAAGGAGAAAAATATCCTAGAAAGGTAAGCTTTGGGGAGGATTAAGTCTTGAGAAAGACTTCAAATCTAGTAAAAGGTTTCGAACAAAATGCCTTAAGGAAAATCCTGACATTGGAAGTGTCAGATGATAGTGAAACTCAATATGGATTTTCAAAGGACAAATAAATGAATTTGAAGGGATCTAGTTGGGAGGTTCCATTGGTGAA
The DNA here is from genome assembly GCA_900067695.1 of Picea abies. Taxonomy (NCBI): domain Eukaryota; kingdom Viridiplantae; phylum Streptophyta; class Pinopsida; order Pinales; family Pinaceae; genus Picea; species Picea abies. Next base: position 1,868 of record CBVK0100300493.1, read on the forward strand.
ATCATCTCCCATAGATTTAGTTAAGTGTTTAGATAGCCCTTCAAACTCCGTGATTTCTAGAAAGGGACCATAGTCCCTAGATGATATTCATTGGCCAGGTTTGGTAATGTACAAGGGGTTGTCTCCTTTGATAGCAAAAAAAGGGAATAAAGGTAAGGAGGGACTATGTAATTCCATTCTTGGTTTGGATAAATCTAAATGGTTGGAAAAGGTAGGGAGGGTGTAATGGAACTTTAATGCCAACATCAAAAAATGGTTTTCTAGTCTAATAAATCAATGATGGCACAAAATGTAATCATTTTCTACAATACAAGACCATTTTTTCAAAATCCTTTCTCTATAAATACAATGATAGAGTTTGGAATTATTTCAAACTTTAAATGCAATGTCTAGATAAGAACTCTCTATACAACACAAATAAAGTTTCAAGATATCCAATCAATTAGAAACTGACAATTTACAATGTGCCACATAAATAATTTCCAAAATGATGACAATCTCATAAACAAAATAATTTATTTTACAAATTAAATCCATTTCAGAAGTTTATAAAATAAACTCAAGTTAATAATCACATATAATCTCCTAAATGGAGGTCTTATTCACTTTCCAGAGGACAATCCTAGGGATTAGGGCATAATGTCTTCAAGTTCATGCATTTTGTAACATATACATTGATTAGAAATCAAAATCAATACTCATCAAGGCTCTTATAAACTTAAGAGGATGATTTAGTACTCAACAAGATTCTTGTCTCATTATTCTATTGTGCATAATCACATAACATGTCATCAAACTTCATAGGGTAAGTATCACTAGGCTTGAGATTAAATCATGATATAAATCACCACATAAAATATCTAAACACCTCATAGCATCCTTTAAGATCATTCACATTTGCTACAAAACATTCTATGCACATCAATCATGAGTTATCAGTGGTATGTGTAAATCACTACGTCCTTCCTTAAAAGAGGCCAATGCCAGTAAGAAAGAGAGGTTAAACCCATTCAAATCAATCATTAGGAATCATCAAACTATTTATAAGTTTAGCAACTACAACCATAATAACATCATACATTGCTTCATTATTTTTGGCAGCCCTATGATAAAATCCATTGTTATCACTTCCCATTTCCACTCTAGAAGTTTCAAAGGTTGTAATAGGCCTACTAGATGTTGATGTTCATCCTTAACTTGCTGACATTCAATACATATTGCAATGAATTCCACAACATCCCTTTTCTTTCCAAGCCAAAAATATTTTTTCCTTTATGTAGCAGTCATATTTTGGTATCATGGGTGTCTTAAGTATGGTTTCTTATGCATTTCATCCATGGTGATAATTCTTAGCTTTGATTAATTTGGAAAATGCAACCTTTCCTTGCATACCAGCAATCCTTCTTCATTCATCTGGTAGCCTTGACATTTTTATTCAGGTTTTTCTTGTTGCAAACCATTTCTTACTTGGATAAAGTGTTCATCACTAACAAGAACTTCTTTTACTCTAGTTTTTAGATCAAATTCACAAATACTCATGGATACCATATGTATCACTTGCATAATTATGCTAAGTGCATTTGCTATTTTCTTTTCTTTTCCTTTTATATGTCATATCTCAAATTTATATTCATTGAGGAAGGCGAACCACCTAGCTTTCTTCGCATTCAAGTGTGGTTGATCAAATAAGTAGTTTAGTAGGCCATTGTGATCTCTCATCAATATAAATTTTATTCCCATCAAATAAGGCCACCACATTTTCAATGCATGGATTATAGCAACAAGTTCTAGATCATGGGTGACATAATTCCTCTCATGATGTTTTTTTTTTTTTAAATTTCTTCTGGATTCATAGCATACCGCATGGTTGTCATACATAAGAATTCTAACAAGTCCTTATTCACATGCATCCATGCACACTACAAAATCTTTGTTTGGGTCTTTTATTTTTAGAATTGGTGCACTAGTAAGAAGATGTTTCAATTGTTGAAAACTCTTATCACATTTCTTAGGCCATAAAAATTTTGTTTCTTTCTTCTGCAATGAAGTTATTGGGTAAGAAAGCTTGGAGAATCCCTCAATGAACCTATAATAGTAAATATGCAATGCCCATAAAGGATCTCACATCTATTGAATTTTTAGGAGTTTCCTACCTCATAATGGTCTCAATCTTTTCTAGATCAATTGCCATTCCTTTTGAAATGATGTGTCCAAAGTAATGGATCTATTTTTTAATAAAATTCACACTTGCTGAATTTTGCATAAAATTGATGTTCTCTCAATATTTTCAAAACCATTATGAGATGATTCTCATGTTCTTCTTTAGACTTTAAACAAATAAGTATGTCATCAATAAAAACAAGTACAAACTTGTCCAAATACTTATTGAAGACACTATTCATAAGTCACTTGAATGTGGTTGGTGCATTGTTAAGACCAAATGGTAATACCACAAATTCATAATGATCATAGCATGTCCTAAAAACTATCTTATGAATGTCTCGATCCTTGATTTGAGCTTGATGATATCCTAGTCTCTAGTCAATTTTTTAGAACACCTTGGTCCCTCATACTTGATCAAACAAGTCATTAGTCCAAGGCAATGGATATTTTTTTTTTTTTTTCATTTTAACCTCGTTCAACTATTTGTAGTTTATGCACAATCTAAGGGTACCATCCTTATTCTTCACAAGAAAGGGGTTCTCCCCAAAGATATACACTTGGTCCGATGGATCCTTTCTCTAACAATTCTCACAATTGCATTTTCAGCTCCATTAGTTCAGAAGTACTTATTTTGTAAGGAGATCTGGATATGAGTGCAACGCTACACGATCAATTGATAAATCAATATCTCTTCTAGAAGGTAAACCCGATATCTCATATGGAAACACATCTTTGAATTCTTGTAGTATTGGATAGTATTCAAGCTTTAGTCCTTTGGTTTTTACTAATCCCAAAACATGAATTCCATACAACTGACATTCCTTTTTGAAACACTTATTTAGCTTGAAAGATGAGATTTGTCTTATAGAAATGGATTTGGAATACCTTTTATTTTTCTTGGGTTTCCATCTTCATCTACATAGTCAAAAGTTTTGTTGTAGAAATCAAGTCTTACCTTATGTGCTTCCAACCAATTACCAATCAAAATATCATATGAACCTAGTGGAAAGATGTTCAATTTTTCCCTTGTGGAAAGTCCAATAATTTCTAATGGACATGTCTCCACCAATTAGTTCTTGTAGACAACTAAACTAGCCATTATTTATTATGCTTGCATGCTTGAAGAACAAATAATCCAACATTTGTAGGTGCAATATTTGTGACTAGATCATGGATCAATCAAAATAGAAATATATTGCTTATCAATCTTAGTTTCAACTTCTACCACTGATGCTTGGTGGTTTGATTGTCAATTGTCCAAGGCAGTGTGAATTCTAGGAATGGTCCTTGCTATATCATTGACTATTATAGACTCATGAATGTTGTGAACAACCCTGTTTTCCCTCTATAGGGACAATCCTTGAGTAAATGATCTCCTACACATCCCCAACATTTCATAGGTTCTCTTGGCCTCTTCCCCACCAATTCAACTAGTTTATTTCCACTCTATATTGGGTAGCTTTGCTGGAAAGTCCTTGGTTGATTTCTATATGGATGAGGTTTGGATCCATTTTACCTTTGTTCAGTCTTTTGTTTCTTCTTTTCCTTCCATGCCTTGCTAATTGTTTGTTTATTTTTGTACCACTCATAACAATATTTATCCTTTCTAATTGCATCATCAATATCTTTAGGTGCATTAAATTCAATCCTATCCTTGTAAGATTGGGGTAACCCACCTAGGAAGTGTTGAATCTTTACCTTCTCATTTATGATATACTTAACATATCTTAACAACTCATACTCATCCATCACAATCTGTCTTAGTTTTAAATAACATAATTATTTTACCTTATTATCACAATATTTATCTAAAATATATTTTTTCTAGAATTGTCTTTTGAATTGCTTCCAAGTAATTTTCCTCTTGCTGATTTTCTTCAATTGTTTGAGATGGTCCCACAAAATTAATTCTCTACCATTCAGATTAAAGACAACCACTCTCGCCTTCATGTTTCCATATTAATTTTGTACTTGTAAGTATTTACATATCCCAAGAAGCTAAGCCTTAACTTCTTGATCATATTTCACCTCTCCATCAAAAGTAGGTGGTTTCACTTTTCCAAATTAAGCAAATAATATTTGGAATTCCTTTTCTTCCTCCTCCTATGAGAAGAAGATTTTGAGTTGTTTCTAATTGATTCTTCAGAGGCATTTGTTTCTTAATTAGATGATTCAGATGGTGTATATGTTCCATCATTTTATATTTGATCTTTGGTACTAGGAAATATTTTCCTTAAATGACTCTTACCAACATTACTTAAAACCTATCCTTAATGTATATGTCTATGAATTTATGTCGTATTTTGCAATAATCCATCATTTAATTGATTTTGTTCCTCCTGAGCTTTGATTATATTTTCATTCTCTACTATGTCTAGAGGGGTCTCAACATTTCTCCTTCCATTAGACTCTGTCTCCATCTAATTCTTACCTATGATCTCTACTTCAAATCCTTGAATATTTTTCATATCCTCCATGGAAACAATTGCTTAGTTCCACAAGACTAATTTTTTGCAAATCTAATTGAACCGTTAATCTTTGTGTAACAAGGATACCATGTTAACTTAACATTGAACCAAAAACATTGTCATTCATTTCCCTTGATTCCATACAACCCCAAGTGCTATAATTAATGTCTATAATACCAATTTGTAATGGACCTTCAGTACCAACATTAAGATAAGGTTTGTTGGTCTAATACATCAATGATGGGAATGGAATGTAATCATTTTCTGCAATACAAGACCATTTTACAAAATCACCCCTCTATAAATACAATGACAAAGTTTGGCATTATTTCAAACTTTAAATGCAATGTCTAGATGTGAACTCTGTAGACAACACAAATCAAGTTTTAAGATCTCCAATCAATTAGAAACTAGTAATTCACAATGTGCCACATAACTCATTTCCATGATGATAACAATCAAAATAGATGGCATTACCAAATCACCATAAGAATAATTATTTTTTTTACAAACTAAATCCATCTATGGAGTTCATCAAGTAAACTCATCTCAATGATCACATTGAATATCCTAGATGGAGGTCTCACTCACATTCAAGGAGGAAAGTCATAGGGATTAGGGTGTAATGTCTTCAAGTTCATGCATTTTACACCATATTCAAATTACTTATAATTAGAATCAATGCTAATCAATGCTCTTATAAACTTAGGAAGATGATTTATTGCTCATTAGGCTTCTTGTCTCATCATTCTATAATTCATAACCATGTAACATGTCATAAAGCTTCATAGGGTAAGAACCACTATGCTTGAGATGAAATTATGATATAAATAATATCATAACATAGGACTAACACCTCACAACATATTTAAGATCACTCACATTTAAAAAAAAACATCTATGCATAGTGATCACAAGTTATCAGGGGTATGGGGGAAATTACTACTTCCTTCCTTAAAAGAGGACAGTGCAAGTTAGAAAGAGAGGTTAAAATCATTAAAATAGATAATTATAAATCATTAAACTATTTATATATTATATTCATTATTCCTTACAATTATTTCCCCTTTAAAACATCAATTTCACAGTTAAAACCCATAATTTCATCAAAAGGAGGCCAAATATGCCACTACAGGATATGCACATGAGTCCTCTAAGGGAAAATAGCATGCTTATGGCATGATCATTGGTTTCCCATGGTCAAATAGAATGGATCATGCTACTATCATCCACAAAACTTGTGTTCATCTCCTCTTTTACTCAGAAACTCAAAATTTGGGTTTGTAAGAGCTACATAAGGTCTTCCAAGTTAAACCATTGAATGAGGGTTAGTCAAAGAAAGGTTCATACATAAATGAACCTTTATAAATCATCAAAGATAATTCATGTCATATATTTCCTCTTAAAACACTAATAAATTGATGCCAACCTCCCCCTTCTCCCAAGGGTTGGCTTGACCTCTCGGTCTAGGATCGTTCAAATCTCTGAGTCAAATGACTCGTCAGGATCCTAATGGAACTGATTGACTTAAGACATGCCCTCTTCCTATTCCTCGGCACCTGCGATGTGGTACCTCTGGACCCTTTCCTTAGCACTTTCAGCTCTTGCACCAATGACCTAATTAGCTCTCGTTGTTAAGCTCCTCCGTTGATGTGACCACGGGTTACGGCCGTGGGCCAACTTCCTTTGCGACCCCGCACTTTGGGACTTTCGCGAGCAGCTTCCTCCTATTTCCTAGATTTCCAAATTGATGAATGCTTCGGGACCAGATCTACAGTCCTCATTCCTCTCGCGATCGACGACTGTGATCGAATCGCGAGTTCGGACTTCGCGATTCTTGCCTCATGTCGACTCTGTTTCCGACTTATGAACCAATGATGCGTTGATACTTTGCCATGCTTCCTCCTAGATCCAACGGTCTATATTTAGATCGCTCTTCACGACTTCGCGAAGATCCTTATCTGATCTCGACAAACTTTATGAAGTTCTTTCTCTTGAACCTCTCTATTTTCTGCCACCTGTCTCCTCCTTGACGATGGGTAATTTCTCTATCTTCGGGATTTCAGCAAGTCCTTGATTCCTTTGCGCACTTAGCACAATTTCCCCTTCGAGACTTAGACTATTCTTGAAATTCGTTTCTGCACTCCTTGCAGAAATCTGTGCAACTCTCCAACGACTTTACTCGGCTTGAAAACCTCCAAGGTTCCAAGTTCTTTTGCGAGCTTCTCTTTGCCCTCCCGACAGTCTCTTGCTTTTCCTCCTGAGATTATAAGGTGAACTCTCAATACCTTATGTGCACTCCTTGCACTGGCTCAGTTCTTCGATGGCTTCTCACTCTGCCTTGTGGAAAGGTTTAAGGCATCTCCTTTCCTTTGTCGATGCACTTCTTGCAAAGCCTTCCTTCACTGGAATGTTCAACAATTCTAGAGTTCTTCTACACCTTCAGTTGTGTAGTTCCTGGGTATGCTCATGCAAGCTCAATGCCCTCCTGGCAGAGTATTCCAGAGTGTTTAGTAACTCTACGCTGTGTCTTTTTCCACACATTCTTTACTTTCAAGGAACCTAACCACCTTGAAATTTCTCCCTGAGTCTGTAAGTAAATCTGGTGTGCCCACCCGACAGCTTCTCTTATGACTCCACTGAGTTTAGACCCACACTCGTTGCGTCATCTTACAAAGTTTTCCAGCTCTGTCGCACACTCCTTGCACTTAGCCTAGAGAACCAGAATTAACTTAACACACTCATGGATAGAAAACTGTATCTCTATCTCTGCTGACGATTTCTAACATCCATCTATAATTCACAAACATGCAAATGAAATTCATAAACCAACATCCATTACACAGAAAGATAAAACATGAAAAAATGTCATTTTCTATTAATGGTGGAATGCCAAATTACAACGGTGGAGTCCGAGCTGCAACTGAGTCTCGACTCTCTGTGTTTTCTCCTCTAACTATCTAAAATTGTCTAATAGTTCGCCACCTATCCTCAATCGACCAACTAACTAACCAAACTCTACTTTTCCTACAATACACATATTTATACAAGAGGGGATCCATGAGATTCCCTCGCAAGCTACCTAATGGTGTCAAATCACCATCCCTAAGGCTTATCGAAAGGCCAAATTACAATGATGGAAATCTGCCCCAAATCAGACGTAGATCCAATTTTTCATCGGCTTATTAATGGTGACCTTATCTCCTGTTTGTTAAGGTTTAAGCTATTATTAGTTTTTTTTTCATTTCACTAGATAACAATAACATTGATAGGATCAGTAAGAAATAAACAATTAGAAGAGACACAACATTTATCCTGGGAAACCCTCATGGGGGGGAAAACCTAGCAAAAAATTCCTTAATATAGATAGTCAATACAATGCCAAGCGATAACTCAAACAAATACAGAAAGTCCTCTCCCAAGAATGCGCCTCTCTCTCTCTTATTTCTTCTCCATATGCAGCTCCAAACTTGTTCTCTGATGAACAAGTGAGTGTGTGTCCAAATGAGGCGCTAGCCTCTTTATATATACAATCTGGCACGTGTGGACGGAGGTGTCTTTTCACTGGTAGGGCCGACTTCTTATTCTGGGTGGTTATAACCACCTTTAATATATTCTGGGGCCGACTTCTCATTCTGCCTATTACAATTAGGGTTTGACCAATCCGCAAAAGGGGATTTGGTCATTTACAATACCCGACCTGATCAATCCACAAAAGGGGATTGATCTAATGAATAATACATCAATAATAAATAGAATACTCTTTGCAGTTACAATATTTCAACACTGTTCATGCGAAGGCACGATTCTTCTCTTCCAGCCTGTCTCCAATTAATGCCTGGATCACGCCTTGGATCCTCGAGGAAAGTTTGAAAGAGGGCGGCACCTCTCCTTCCATGAATGTGCACCACACATGTTTATTAGCTGGCGTGTGCTAAGATGGAGCGATGCTCCTGCATCATACTCCATAGCGGAAAAAATCATGAGCTCCTGCTCATGGGATTTCCAACGTGGTTGAAATTCACCTGGATCCCAAACTTTCTCTTGGAGCTGTCTCTCGGCTCCTCTTCTTCGCCACTATTGTTGCTACATCATCTCTGCTGCTCGTGAAGGTTTCCTTTCATCCAAATTCCTTGTACTGACCAATTCCTCTGCCAACTCCAACATCAACTTTCTGATCTCCTCGATCACTTTGTCCAGCTGCTCCCCTGGCTGGTTCTTCTGTTGCAGACTAGCACACTGCACTCTCTCCTTTTTGATGGGAAAATCACACTGACCTCCCAAGACATCTTCTTCCTTTGTGGCCTTAGATTTCCACTCAGCTGCAATCTCCACTCTTGCAGGCTCCTCGTCATTGAACTGTTGCTCAACTACCACTTCTCCTAACATATTTTCTCTTGCTAGCCCTTTGGCTGTTCCCATTCCAGCTTCCCCCAACTGCTGGTGTAGTCCTTCATCTGCTTCCAACTTAGCTTGTTGGATATGCACACTTTGCACTATCACTCTCCTCTCAAGAGCTTCTAATGCTTCACACATACCAACAAAGTCTATGTTGTCTTCTTCCTCTTTTGCTGCAGACTCTAGTGCTGTAGTCATCTCCTGTTCAACTTCCTGGCTGAAAATGTCGAGCGATTCTGCTGAATGCTCCTCTTCTTCCGTTGGGACAGACATTAGTATCTGTTCCTTCTCCTCCTTGACAGTTTCTGCTTGTTGTCCTCCTGTAGCCTCTGCAACATCTGTGCTAGCCTCTCCTCGTCTTTTTGGTAGGAATATATCAACTCCTCCAATGATCAGAACAGTCTTCCGATCCTCCTTCTCTGTGATGGAAGTTTGTAACTTCTCATCATCTTCATTCACATGGCTCATAGCTCCGCACGAATTTCCATCCGAGTGAGGTATCTCTCTTGCCTCCTCTTCTGCCAATGAACCCTCTGCTGAGCTCATCTCTTCTCCTTTGCCCACCTGGAAATCTGGGATGTCTCCTCTGCCCACCTGGAATTTTACGAGATCCACTGATCCCTGCTCATTGCCCACCTAGAAATCTATGAGACTCTTGCTAGATCTCTTTCCCTTATAACTGAGGTTTTCGGCATGCCTCAGCCACCTCTTTAACATTTGTTGCTGCCTCCTGGCCACCAACTTTTGAACAAGCCATATGACTATCCTCTTCAAAGGCCATTCGTACCTCCAACGTACCTTTGACTCCTGCTGCATATTGAATGTTAGCTTCTCCATTTGCACTTGATTTTCACTAAGCTCCTTGTCCACCTCTGCCTTGCTCTTCTGCAACTGGACTTTTGCTCAACCATGATTATGACCGTTAATGGCCATCTCATTTTGCCTTCAGCCCACCTAGCTGCTTACCCTCTGTCACACGCCTTGCAATAGTTCGAACAAAGCATCACACTCTGTCTCCTTGGCTTATAGAAAACAATCATGCAACCACTCCTTTGTCTCCTTCTCTCTGCCCGAGAGAACTCAAGCTATGATACCACTCTGGTATCAGACTATCTCTTTCATTTCCCTTCTCCCACACTCTGCGGACGATTTCAAGCTCTGATACCACTCTGACGCCAACCTCCCCCTTCTCCCAAGGGTTGGCTCGACCTCCCAGTCTAGGATCATTCAAATCTCTAAGTCGAATGACTAGTCAGGATCTTGATGGAACCGATTGACTTAACACGAGACCTCTTCCTATTCGTCGGCACCCGCGATGTGGTACCTGCAGACCCTTTCCTTAGCGCTTTCATCTCTTGCACCAATGACCTTATCTCTCACTGCTAAGCTCCTCCATTGATGTGACCATAGGTTACGGCCATGGGCCAACTTCCTTCGTAACCTTGCACTTCAAGACTTTCACGAATGATCAGAATCTGGACCAGGGGTCAAAATTTAGCCCAAAAATCAAGTGCTCAGAATTACTTCAAAACGAACAAGTGCGCAGGCCTCATCCTCACAAACCCAACACACTTCGAATGGGTTCAATTGGACATCAAATGAGTGAGATATCACATTCTGTTCAATTTGCCAAATAGGTAAAAAAATTGTTGACTGTACAGTCTGTACAGCTGACGTGGCAGGGCCGTAAGGATGACGTGGCGTGAATGTACAATGATCTTGAAGGATGACATGGCAAGTTTTGAGTTGGCATTGACGTGGCAGAGAATGGTCGAATTAATTTCTGACACATGGCATTTTATTGGTCAATAGGGTGGTGCCACGTGGCACCTTGTTGTGGTATATTAAAATTTATGTGGAGTCCATGGGGTTCAAACCCTGGACCTCCATGCATATGAAAATCCTTGGCAAAGGCCGCCTAATCAGCGTGCCACACGATGTTCCTTTCTATGTATACATTTTAATATTTATTTAAAGTGCTAAGAGTTGTATTTTGGAGCAAGGTCCAGGCTAGGGCTTAGCCCCAACCCCCATTCATATGCACTTATACATATGACCACGACCACGACGTATTCGCGTGGGATTTTAAATGGTCCTCCAACCACGTTCCTGGAAACTTGTCCCGCACACAATGAATGTTGCTAACAATGCCTATTTTTGCGCTGGGACGTGGCCATATGCCCCCCCCATGCGCCCAACACCTCCG
>CBVK0100300494.1:0-13102 GCA_900067695.1 Picea abies
TCTGTTTTGACAACAATTCACTCTAAAACCTTTGTTTCATTAACCACTTACACAACCCATCTAGGCTCAACGTTGAAACCATGGGCTCTGATACCATATTGTAACATCCCCGACCACCCAAGTCGGGCCATGCTACTCCAGAAAATGCTCTGATACCATTTTGTAACATCCCCAACCACCAACAGGCCAGACATTGTCACTGAGTAAACATATTTTTTCTCTGATACGAATTTCTAACATCGTCAACCACCAATAGGTCAGACACACTACCTCAGACAAAGCTCTTTTGTGGAAAAATTTACATATAAAATCAACAAGAAATAAAAGAGATAATATGGAAACATACATGTAGAGAAACACATGATATTATTACAAGAATCACAGACATGCACTAAAATACATCTTTTAACCATTGAGGAAAAAAATGGTACTTATCTCTTAAATGGAGTACAAAAACTACGTGTAGACCTTCCACAAACCTCCCAGTCATAGACCACACTAATCCTCACTCCAATAAGGGTTACCCCCAAGCTGGGAATAAACTCTACAAGGCAAGGGATTCCTAGGCTAGGCAGGGACAATAGGAAGTTGCACAATACAACATGAAGGATTTCCTCCAAGGATCCACTTACGCCCACATCTCACAGACTCTCATTCCCCACATGCATGTCCAACCCCAGGAGTGTACACCTTCACTTTCACACAGTCCATCGACTACTACAAATCCCTTTTCAGGGCTTCAACAATAAGCCAGATCAAGAATTCGCAGAGCTCTATAGTTGCTGCTAGAATCCCTCCAGGAGAACTCACTTCCTCAACACACTCTCTCACCTAGAGAGATTTTCTCACAGGCCTGACGACCTACTTCTTCACTCCTTCTCCTCAACACATGGGCATGGTGATGGCAACAAAAAAAACTGGACGTGGGGAATGGTACTGACAGGACAATATGTAGGAAACCCTTTAGGGCACAAGTATAGCGAGGGTATCAATTCATCTTGTTGCAGGGGTTCAGGGTGTTTCAGGAATTCCACAATAGCATTTTAGGGTTATTGTGTGCTTGTTGGGTGTGTTGGTCCATCAAGGTGAAAGATGGCCAACATGGTCAGAATGGTGAGAACCCTCCCCTATAAATCTACATGTGTTTTGGATGACACTTTTCTCTCCAGGAGGACATTTTCCCCACTTGGAAATCGTTCCTACCCCTAAAGGAACTTAGGATAAATTAATATCCTCTTTACAACTTTTAGAATAATAATATATTATTCTATTAGACTCTTAAGCTTAGCCCTTTTTCCTCAATCTCTTAGCCTCCTCCCTTTCCTAACGCAGTGGAGTTCATCCCCCCATATTCTTTCTTCGTGGTCGGTCTACATGCAACAATGTTGTTATATTAATAATATGAATATTTACATGTTCAAAACAGGCTCCTTCCCTTTAACATCTAGGCTCCTAGTCTAATCAACACATAAACCTACCAGCTTATAAATTATTGGATCACTAGCCTACAAAACATGTTTCATTCATAATTACAACCAGTGCTCATCCTTGGGTATTAAACTTCTAGTTATGTTCACTTCAATGAATCAATGGTTGCGAACCATCCCGACTTAAAACAATAGGTTTCTTCAGGATAACAGTATTAATCAGGACTTGATTTATTAAGGCTTCCTTCTAGGTTTGTCTAATGATTTTACTAAATTCTTAAGAGTTATTAAAATCACTCTTAAATTGACTAAGGTCTTCTTACCTTATTTGGGGTAAAATTTGCTTATCTTCCAAGCTTTCCATTTAAGACAGGTGGTTTTCTCAAGAATAAAGACTCCCTAACCATTACCAAGACTCTCTAGGTACCAAAGCACTCCTATCACTTCTCAAAATGAAGACTTATCCATATTTGGGAAACTTTCCTCTCAAGACTTTGAAAAACCTTCAAGATTATACGTTACCCATACATTGTTTACTCAGTTTTATGATTTATCAAACTAACAGTGAAAACCAACAAGAATATCCATTTCATTCAGAAATTTCAACTATCTCTTACATGCATTTACATTTCCACTTAGTCCAGTAAAACAGATGTTTACATCATTAACATACATCAACCAGTCAAGTTAAACACTTATCTATTCAAGGAAATATCAACAACCAACTGATTTGATTGAGAGAGGATGAGTTTACTCCCAACCTTAGGAAATATTTTAGATTTCCTTCCTACAACATGCCACCCCTGTGCCAAGCCATGATACTGCAAAGTGATTAATTTAGTTGGTTGTCATATTTAGAATGATTTGGGAAGGTTACTCTCCTTAATCCATGAGAAATTGTAGAAGTTTCACTCTTCCCACTGAGCTTGGGAATTCCATAGGTTTATCAGGTACATTCTCACCTAGATTTCCTCCTCATAAGGAGTCCCTTCTCTACTATACAGTTCCTTGATGACCTCCCTTATCATTGTCGGTTTATTTCTAGTAGGTACCAAGCTCAATTCCTTTTTAGCTCCAATGTGGATCTGGGTCTTCTCTATTCCAGGGTGATTACAATTCATTTCGACAAGCTTTCTATTTTCTTTATGAACAACTTTCCAATTTGTTCTACCTTTTTTCATTGTACCATCTGTTCGTGAGTATACTACACACTTTATCTTCCAAAGCTTCTGCTTCTAACTCACTTTTACAAAATGTGGCTCCCTCCCCTCTCTTCTCCTTTGTGCATCCATCTATTTATCGTAGGTGTCTTATTTATGTGTCTATCCCATGTATATTTCTCTTCTTGCATGTGTATCCCCCATGACTTTCCACCTTGGTATCTTCTCCCACCAATCCCTTGGGATTCCAGTGGCTTCTGTTTAACACGACCTCTAGTTAGGGATCCAAATTTTGAAGGGGAAATCCCAGGAATGTACTCCCATCATATTTTTCTATTGTCCCTTTCCTCTTCAAGAGATCAAGTATGTCAACCAATCCTTCCTCTTCATAACTAATCACGTGGCTACATGCAGGTTCAAGTATTTTGGTAGGTGATGCATGAATGTTTTCAAATGTAAAATGAATTGTTGGATGAGCTTCCTAATTTCTTCATAGGAACCTTTCCATTCCACCTCATCAATCCACTTCACAATACCACCTCACCAATCCCATTTCAAGAATTCCCACTTGTGATATCATGGCCAATACTTAAGGATTTTCCCTCTCAGTCAGTTGTCTGATGTTTTTTATTAGTCAAAACATAATTACATGCTTCATAATCACATTATATGAATTCTTAGCTTAATTACATTCATGGGGGGAAATAAGGTTTTACATTCCCACCCCCCTTAAAGGAACACCATCCTTAGTGTTTAAAGAACCATATATATGTACATTTATACAAAAATAAAATGATTATATCAATCTCATGGCGTCCTCCAGCTCCCATGTAGCTTCATCTACTCTAAAGTGCTTGCATTGCACCTTGACCTACATGATGGCCAAGTTATGAAGCATTGTTTCTTTCTATCCAATATCAATTGAGATTTGTGATGGAATTATCCCTCTGGTTCCGCCTGTATCATAGTCCAATCAATGACATGATTAGAATCATGAAAACATTTCTTTAATAAGGATACATCTAACACATCATGAGCTCTAACAATAGGTGGTAATGATAATCTGTATGTCAATTGTCCCACACTTTCCAGGTTTTCAAATGGTCCATAATACCAAGGTTCCAACTTAGCACATGTCCCTATTCTTAAGGAACTTCTTTTCAGATTTAACTTGAGATACACATGATCTCAGACCTTGAAGTCTGTATGATTTCTCTTTTTCTTTGCATATATCTTATTTCTATATTGGGATGATTTGAAATTATACCTAATATTTACCATTTTCTAATCCATTTCCTTCAATAACTATGCTCCAATCATGATCTTGTCCACTAGACTATCTATGGCAACATCTATGGCCTTGAAAGTAGATTTAATAGGAATGAAATGAGTTTCATTCCTCAACTTATCTACGACAACCATGATTGCATCATGTTCTCTAACCATCCTTGGAATACCAATAATTAAATTCATGGAATTTGTCTCCCATTTCCATTTTGGAATTTGTAAAGGATGCAACAGTCTTGTAGGATGCTTGTTTTCAACCCTCACCTATTGGCACTCCAAACATTTAGCAATGTATTTAGTAATGTATTTCTTCATTCTAGTCTAGTAATACAAATTCCTCATTGTCGTTACAATATTTTGATAACTATGATGACCGACGTAAGTTATCCTATGGAATTCATCCATGATTAGGTGCCTTGAATATACTAAATTAGGCACATATATATCCTATTTTTATAAAACAATAACTCATCAGTTGTAAGTTGATAACTTTCATATTTCTTCTCCTTGGGCTCTCATTGTATCCCTTATTTTATTTGATTGAAGAACTCATCTTCTTGCAAGAGGGTTTTTGTCTTCTATTGGATGTGAAATTCCCCTACACTTACTTCTATTATGTGTATAGTTTGAACACTTTGACTAACTGCATCTGCTATGTTCTTTTCCTTCCCTTTGATAGGTTTGATTTTGAAATCAAACTCACTAATCAACACCATCCAGCTGACCTGTCTAGCATTCAACCTTGGCTGATTGAACAAATAATTTAGTCCACATATTTATGTCATCAATATAAACCTTGTTCCAAGCAAGGAATGTTTCGACATCTTCAATAAATGAACAATTCTTGCAAGCTCTAAATTATGGGTGATAAATGCATTCTCATGCTCATTTAATTTCCAGGATTCATAACTGTTGACTTTCCCTTCTTGAATAAAAAATACACTAAGTACTTATTTTCAAGCATAATTGCAAACCAAGAAATCCTTTTCAAGGTATACAATCTTCAAAATAGGGGCATTAGTCAAAATATGCTTCAACTGTTGAAATCCATACAAACTTCATCCCCTTCCTTTGTAATTAACTAATGTCATGATCAATATTGGAAAATCCATTTAAAAACCTTATGTAATACCTTTCTATTCCCATGAAGTATCTCACTCCTGTCACATTTCGATGGGTAGGACAATACATGATTTCCTTAATCTTCTTGGGGTCCACTGCCACTCCTTCTACTCAGAATACATGGCCTAAATATTGGATTTATTATTGAAATAAATCACACTTGTTGAGATTAGCATATAATTGGTGCTCTCTCATAACCTTCAAAACCATCCTAATATGTTCTTCATGCTCTTCTGTAGTCTTGGAATACAACAAAATATCATCCAAAAAAACTTAGACAAACTTGTCTATATACTTATTGAGAAAACTATTCATTAATAACATGAAGGTGGTTGGTGCATTTGTAAGCCAAAATGGAACCACTACAAAATCACATAATCCATACCTTGTTCTAAAAGTTTTCTTTTGAATGTCCTCATCCTTAATATTGACTAGGTGATATCCTAATCTCACTTCAGTTCTAGTGAAAACTACAACTCCCCTGAGCTAATAAAAAAGATCATCAATCATGGGAAAATGATATTTATTATTTATTCTCATCTTGTTCAATTTCCTATAATCAATACATAGTGTCAAGGTACCATCCTTTTTCTTTACAAAATAGGGTTGTTTCTCCCCATGTGGATACACTCATCTTGATATAAAATTTGTTCAACATATCCTTCAATTGTACCTTTATCTCCACCAGTTCTAGTGTGCTCATTCTATAGGGAAATTTTGATGTTGGAACTACTCCAGGTACAAGATCTATTAAAAAATAAATATATCTTTTTGGGGGACATCCAAGAACCTCCTCTGGAAACAATCCTTAAACTCCCATAACACAAGGTGATATTCAACCCTCAAATCCTTTCTTTTTTCTAATTTAATCACTTCTATTGCATATAAGGTGCACCCTTTTATGCGAAATTTATTAAGTTTCAATGTCGATATTTGCCTAACTGAAACTAGCTTCCAAATACCTTGCAAAACTTGTTCTTTTCCTTATTCATATTCACATTCAAAAAATTTCTTGTAGTATTTTAGTTTTTCCTTGTGGGAAGGTAGACAACCCATGCCTAAAAACACATCATTTGATCCTAAGGGTAGAATATTCAAGGTTTCTTAGTAGGACTATGGAAATCTGTTGAGAAAACATTGCACTCTTCCTTTCTCATCCTTGAGGTAAGGAACATACCTCAACAATCCCATAAATATCTTGGCATATGAATCCATAGTAACTTGTCCCAACTACGGCTCATGGAGTTCCTTAATTTTGTCATAAAAATACTTCTTCGATAGGTATTCTTTTTTGAAGTACTTATCAAACTTCTTCTAGGTCAATTTTTTTTCCTTCAATCCTTTGATCTCTTTGATATCCTCCCACCATAGAGAAGATCCTCCATTTAGATTGAAGATGGAAATCCATGCCTTAGTATTTTCAAAGTAATTATGTACCCAACAACCAAGCTTCAAATTCTTCTCCCTTATTAATTTCTCTGTCAAAGGTAGGTGACTTAGAATTTATGAATTATTCATTCAGAGAACTCTGTAAATTTCTCCTCTTTTTCCTTGGAATGCTTGATCCATTGTCACTGCTACATAACTCCTCAGAAGAAATCTTCCTGCTAGATGACTTTGTGCAAGTACACCCACCAAATTTACTTTTCTTGGCATCATGATTCCTCTTCTTGGAAGAACTCATTCCCACATTTCTATGGGAAAATCTGTCCTTTTGGGCATTTGAATGGGTTTTAAACCTCTTTGATTGATGAAACTCTACATTATTGGGAACTTGTTGTAGATGTTTCTAAATCTCATAAAATCTATGCATTAGAACTTCATTCAAATCTACCTGTTCAACCCGAGCTCTCATGAGCCTCTCATTGACCCATTAAAGCCTAGAGTTTGAAATATTATATGATATCACTTTGCAACATACTAGACCCCCTAACCCTCCCTTAGGCTGGTGGGATGTTTACTCTTCCTCTCTTAACACTTGGGGTGAATATTTGGGTTCATTAATTCCTATGTGAGGAATTCTCTTATCACATAATATATTATGTTGGCTCTTACAATTAACAGTGTCATGCCTCCTACTAAGTTAGCTAATGTAACCAAGAATCTAGCAATCGTAACTAGATTATCAACATTTCTCTTCGGCCTCAAAAAAATGACATGTAGCTATTCAAACTCATTCCAATCAGGGTTATCTCAATATCCAAAATCGACACCCTCTTGGATGACATTTTTATAACGAATCATACTGAGGGATCACATAGCTCTCTAATATGATGTTTCAATGACTACAATCCCCTCAGAGCCTCTATTTTCTTGACAGTTTCCCTTCGTTTCAATTCCCAACTCTTAACATACCCAATGCAACCCAAAAAATCTACAACTAAGGTTGATCTCAACCACATGTCTATCAATGGTCCTCCTTCAGTCTCGGAGTTCCTCCCCATAGGAGAATCTCCACTCTGGTTCTATTGACTACTCCAAATGGCTATCTCTAGCCACTCATGATCCCACATATTGAACTTTCCTCATTAATTCAATCTAGTGGACACCGTGAGTCTTGTGGTTTACAATTTTCCATCAGATAATTTTTTTGAGCCCTTCCCCTTGGAGAAGATCACACAATATATAATGGCTAAGATCTCATGGGATACATCTTGAGAAATATACAGTCCTCTGACTCCCTATTTTTAGACTCGTATCCTAGTCCTCTTCCCAGACCTCTGATAGTCCTCACTCTAATACACTGAAAATTGTGTCCTACAGTCCATAATAGATCCTCACCACACTCCGATAGATTATACCATTGGACCAACAATATATATGTTTTATGTTTTCCAAATCAATGACAGAATACAATCCTGACTTAAAACACTAGGTTTCTTCAAGATAATATTCTGAATCAGGACTTAATCTATATAGGATTCCTTCAAGGTATTTTTAAAGGTTTTAACAGACTCTCAAGATTTTTTAAAACTCACTCTTAAATTGAATAAGGAATTTATAATTTGTCTATAATAATATTTGCATATATTGCAAGATTTTGATTTAAGACATGCGGTTTTCTCAGGGATTAAGAATCCCTAACCCTTTCTAAGACTCTCTAGGTACCAGGACACTCTTTCCACTTCTAGAAATGAATATTTATCCATATATGGAAAAATTTCCTCTCAAGACTTTACAAAACCTTCATGATTACATGTTACTCATACATTATTTACTCATTTTTTTTATTTATCATACTAACAATCAAAACCAACAATCATATTTCATTTCATTCATAAATTTCAACTATCTCTTACATGCATTTACATCTCCACTTAGCTCAGAAAACCACATGTTAACATCATTAACATACATCAACCAATCAAGTTAAATACTTATCGTTTCAAGGAAATATCTGCAACAAACTGACTGAGAGAGGATTCCTTTCCCCCCAACCTTAGGAAATACTACAAATTACCTTCCTGTAACATTCCATCCCCATTCCAAGCCATGATACCAAAAGGGGATCAAATCAACTGGTTTTTAGTTTTAAAATGATCCAGGAATTTTACTCTCCTTCCTCCACTGGAAACAATAGACATTGCCTATAACATTCCATCCCCGTTCCAAGCCATGATACCAAAAGGGGATTGAATCAGCTGGTTGTCAGTTTTAAAATGATCCAAGAAGTTCACTCTCCTTCCTCCACTGGAAACAATAGACATTTCCCTCTTCCCACTGATCTCAATACTTCCACAAGTTTATCAGGTACTTTCCCAATTGGATTTCCT
This sequence comes from Picea abies, assembly GCA_900067695.1. Lineage (NCBI taxonomy): Eukaryota > Viridiplantae > Streptophyta > Pinopsida > Pinales > Pinaceae > Picea > Picea abies. The sequence continues at coordinate 8,770 of CBVK0100300494.1, forward strand.
TTGCACAAGGAGTCCATTATCTACTATATAGTCCCTTGGTGACCTCTCTTACTAGTGTTTGTTTCTTTCCAGTGGGTACCAAGTTGCAGTCCTATGTAGGTCTAGTCTGAATCTAGGTCTTCTCTATTTCTAGGTGATCACAAATATTTTGGATGATATTTATATTTTCTTCAAGAACAACTTTCCAATCACTTATCTCTTTTATATCTTCTCCAATGAACACCTCTATTCCTCACACCATATGTCATGAGTCTCTTGATCACTTTATCTTCTTTAAATTCTACTGCTCATTCATTGTTGTGAATTGTGCCCCCCCCCATCTCTTCTCCTCTATGCATATATGTATTTCTTGTCGATGTCTTCTCTTTGTGTCTATCCCATGTTTTTTATATTCTTGCGTGATTATCCCCCATAATGTTTCACCTTGGTCTTGTTGGACACATCGAACACACTAAGAGGGGGGGTTGAATCAATGTGTGTCTCTTTTTACAAATATTTCTTACTTTAGTTAGTAATTACTTCAAACATTACTACTGATTCACAATTAGTTACTTTCATATATCAACAACATTCATCAATAATAGAGAACTATAAACCATCACCAAAATGAACAAAAATAACACTAGATATATGTTTAAGCATTTTTTATTATGTTGTTAAATGAAGACTACAATATCTTTGGTTTATCAACATCAACTGAAAAGGGAAACAACTCCAAGAGAGTACCAAATCTCAAATACAAAACCCATCTTGCAGATCTAAGCACCAACTAAGATGTGAGGATTCCAACCCTCAAGTACAAGACCTAGCTTGTAGACAAAAAATAATCTACCCAATTGTACCAACAATATTCAAATATTTCCTACAGGTTTGCGACCTTTATATATTGAAACATGTGTATGTATTTGACCTATCTTCTTGCATCCTATGTATGTACGTGAGATGTCATATTTTAGCCTACGTACAACCTCAGAAAACTAGGGTTTCCAGTTTTCTGGAACTTCAAAACCTCTGGCCCTTCAAACCTTTGCTTCATTTGTCACATCAACCTATAACTTGTCACTATATCCAACCATCAACCATATGCATATTTGTACCATGTCATAAATTAATGATCTCAAACAATTTATGCATGTCCCTCATGCATACATCATCGTACAAGATAGATATCCCTTGACCAATTACAAGTAGATGAAAGATGGGAACTATAAGGACCATATCAGTACTGTACCATATATAAGAGTGTTTCTCACTAAAATTACCAACATATACCATATCCAAGTACAATATCAACCATATCAAGAATGCCTGAACCTGTAGAACGTTGACATGGGAACCATAACTTCTGTAGCTCATCTAAACCTGTAGAATGTTGATATGGGAACCAACGTTTAGACTTTAGGGACCTGGAACCAACATATACTTAGCCTTTCATGACCTTTTCATATGTACACAAATTTTCCTTATATATCCCGTGTATATATGCCCTTCCCCCAACTTCAACCCATGTACATACATGACCTTATAGGTTGACAATTCATGTATACCTCAGAAACTAGGGTTTTTCTGAAACTCTAAGATTTTCATCATCAACCCTCCTTTTCTACCTCAGACTTGCATAACTTCATATGTATCAATGGATACCTAAAATAACCTTTCAAAAAACCAATATTCAACTAAGTTTAATAGGTGCTAATGAGAGTCCCTTGATTTCTTATTTATACTCTCGAAGTGCCTTCCTCTAGAAGTTTCCTTGTAAATGTTTTACCCCTTTCTCTATCTTCTAGGGATAACCCACTTTCTTGTTACAAATAAATTTTCCTTAATTAGTCAACACATAACTCCTTTACCCTTCTTATTCAACCACTTCATTATTTAATTCATTTATTTTACAACCACTTTGAATAGGGAATCTTCTTTATGAGTTTATATAATCTTTTGAATTTTTGTTGACCTTCTAGGGGCTTCTAGATTAACTCTTGAGGGTTCTCCAACTAATCAAGGCCATATCTCCCTAACTGTGAGGAAATACGTGGTGTTCCATATATCAACAGAAACAGAATGACACGCATTATCCATCTATGATAGTCTCACTTAAAATTTCATTGATCTTCATATCTTAATTCCTCAAACAAATTCGGGTTCCTTAACCACAGCTACGGGGTTACCATAGTGTGCTACCGAACATGCTCAAGGGTTGAAATCAATCTCTAAGGGTTGGAATAAATATAAAATTTCACTCTCCAAGGGTTGAAATCAATGAAAATCAACTATTCGATAGGTCTCTTCTTCCACCAATCCATAGGATTCTCGTGGCTTCTGTCAGAAGGAACCTCCAATCAGGGATCCAAAATTTGAAAAGGAAATTCCAAGAATGTACTTCTGTCATATTTTTCATTTTTCCCTTTCCTCTTCAAGATATCAAGTCTATCAAAAATATTAACTACCTCAACTACCAATCCTACCTTTTCATAACTCCTCATGTGTCTCCATTCAGGTTCAAGTACGTCGGTATGTGATAAATAAATGTTTTCATATGTAAGTTGAATTGTTGGATGAGATTCCTAATTTATTCATAGGAACCTCTCCATGACACCTCATCAATCCGCTTCACCATGCCACCTCACTGATTCCACTTCATCGATTCCCACTTGTGATATCATGGCGAATACTCAAAGATTTTCCCTATCAGTCAATTCTATGATGTTTTTAATTACTCAAAATATAATTACATGCTTCATATTCACATTATATGAAGTGTTCTCATAATTACAGTCAAGGGGGAGAACATCGTGTTACACTTCTTCTCACCAAAAATCACTACCAACAGATGCACGAATCTTGAGAAAAATGCAAAATGGATGTAGGTGACAATGGTTTATTTCTCATAAAATATAAATTGGTTTGAATTGAAATTTGTTGTTTTTATTTATATTAACTTGATGCATTTATTTTCCAAATTTCATGGAAATCCGATGCATGGTTTCAAGATATGGTGAAATCAATTTCTACCTCGTTTCATATTCCATGATGTCCTAACTCTTGTTGTAGTTGCAAAAAGGTCTGCTAGTTATGTTTTTGCAAAATAGTACTAAACACATCCTAATTATCAATCGAACATTTCATATATCCTCTCCAAGGTTTGATTCTTCTCATATGTTGCACAACTCATAGGATTTCTCATACCTTTGTTGCAATAGTAACTAATCCTTAAACGCTATTTCCATTGCAAACTTCAATGGTAAAAGGATCCTTTTCTCTTTTATATGAAAATAAATTTTACTTCTTCCCCTTCAGTGTATCAAGAGATTCATCAATCATAACCATATAATTCCTTTTATCAAAATAACATGAAATATCTAAAACCCTGGGAATGGTTTCATATTTCAAAATTATAACTTGTTTATTGAAACTTCCAATTGAAGTAAGATAATACCTATAGTCATTTAAACATAATAAATGGAGTTCCATTAATATTTTATATGAATTCAATAGTCCTATGACCATCATGATTGAAGGATCAATGCATTTCCCTTGCAAATGTGTTGTAGGTTTGTAATTCATTTATCAAATGTCCTCTTGATTGGGTGAACAATGAGATTGACCACCAATTTGGTTTGATTATTCTAGAGTAGCATGGGGTTTCTATTTCTTCTTTTTGTTTTTTGAACGTTCGTATCTAATTTCTTTGTGCCACATATTCATTCTCCATCCTATCTAAAAACAATTACCACACCCCTTTTGAGATCAAATTTCAACCTTCTCCACAAATTTAAACCTCAATCTCGACCTATAAATAAAATATTGACACAATAAGAAAACACTTACTTCAATTTATGCCTCATACCTTATTCTTTATATAATAATATTCATGAACCATAATCCAACAAAAACTAAATGTATGTTAACCGAGGAAAATGGTCCATCATTTTTTAAGCCTGTGCAAAAAAATGCACACCCAAGACTCATTTTAAAGCCAAATTGAGTGATTAAAAAGGGAGAAGGTGTGTTTTTACCTTTTCTAACATATTTTACCTTCATATATTAATTTTTATTAAGAAAATACCTACCTATGAAAAAAATATTTAATTCTGAGTGATTCCATACTTTCGGGAGCGATTTCGAGTGCCGAAGCCGAATAGTAGAAACCCTGGTTCGCAAGGTCGCCCTTGAGACCCCGTGGCTTGTTCAAGCGCTTCAACGGAACTTGATTGATGCCAAAAAGTAGCTCTCTTCCTTTTTCACTGGAGCTACATCGGAGCTTCAACGGAACTTCTTCGGAGCGTCATTATCCACTGGAGCTTCTTTTTCCGCTGGGATCAACTAAACATCT
>CBVK0100300495.1:0-13102 GCA_900067695.1 Picea abies
TAAAGCATATAGAAGAAGGTGAAATCATTATCACCATTTGGGGACTTAACTAGACAAAGCTCTAGTTCTTGATGGCTTCTCCATTCATTTATATTGTGCATGTTGATCCATCATCAAATCAAATATGAAGTTTATGCTATTGCATTCATGGAAAAAGCACAAGCTTGGGGAAAGTACAAACACATATTTTCTTTCTTTAATCCCTAAGGAAGTAAACCATTCTTCTTTCTCCAAATTCCACCCTATGTCTTTATGTAACTCTTCTTAAAAAACACTAACCAAAATCCTGGAAAACAGACTAAAAAATATTATGCCCAAAATCATTTCTAGCAATCATGGTGGTTTCATGCAAAAAAGACAAATCATAGACAATATAATATTGGTACATGAGGAAATCCATACAAGAAGGACAACTAAAGAAAAAGGGATGATATTAAAGATGGATATGGAAAAAGCATTTGATCGGGTAAGAAACTCCTTTCTCTTTAAATTCCACAAAAAAAATGGTCTTGACGAATCCTTTATTTTCTATGTGAGATCGTGTATCAACAATCCTTGGGTTGCCCCTTTAGTGAATAGAAGGCCCACCACATTCTTTAAAAGAAAAATAGGTATAATACAAGGTTATCCTCTCTCTCCATTGCTTTATATAATCATGGCAGATTCTTTAAGTCGAAGAATGGAACATGGAAGATTGATAGGTTTCCTTCAAGGAATTAGCATTGGACGAGTTAAAGAGATAAATCACTCACAATTCATTGATGATACCCTTCTTATGTGGGGAGCATCCACCATTATTGATGAGCAATTTAAGAGTATTCTCTATCAATTTCTGAATGGTTTTGGTGGAAAAGTAAACAGTGAGAAAAGTCTCGTTTGTGAGTAGAACACAAGCTCTCATCGGCTTCAAATTATTTCTAGAATACTTAAATTTCTTTGTTTGTCATCCTTTCCATCCTTTAAGTATTTGGGGATGTCAATCTCTGTAAGTAATCCAACTTAAGTTGTATGGAAATGTATAATTGAGAAAATTAAATGTAAAATGTAGCAATGGGGGTATCATTAGTTGAAATTTTCAGGTAGGGTATTTTTGATCAAGTCATTTCTTTCTGCTTTGCCGATATTTCAATGTTAGGCTATGTTGGCTCCATCTAGCATGATGTAGTGAGTAGCAAAATAAATTGTCAAGTTTCTATGGCAAGTAGGGAAATCTAATACAAAGAAGTTCCATTTAGTCAACTTGTAAATTGTGAGGTCCCCTAAATATGATGGAGGTCTTGTGGTTAAAGACCCTTTGTTGATGAATATTGCATTGGGAGACAAATTCCTTTGGGACTTAATAACAGGGCAAGCCCACTGGTGGACAAATACTATACTAACCTTTGGGACTTAATAACAGGGCAAGCCCACTGGTGGACAAATACTATACTAAAGAAATACTTTCAAGGTAGTAAGAAAAGATGCTTGGATCATCCTTTGGAAGGGGGGAATGGATTTCCAATTTGGAAACTCTATGAATCATTATCCCCTTTAATCAATCCCAAATCACTCGGGTTCCCAAAAATAGTAAGCAAATAAATATATGGAATGATGGCATCATGGGGAAGCCTCCCGTCAAGATTAAACAAGATATCTTTGGGCTGAGAGATTGGTTAACTTCTCAAGGGATTATTTGACCTATCTCTTTGGGATGAGCTTGACAATGTGCATTGGATTAGATGGAAGGATCTTTCCCATCCATCCCTTTTTATCCCCGATTGAAGTTACTATTTTCACTCATTCATGGTTGTGCCCCTATGGATAAATCTTCCCTTGATCATAGAGGTTGGGGACAACTTGCTCACATTTGTAATGTTCCAAATGCTTAAAATATCATAACAGAACATAAGTACACACCTGTAATGTTCCAAATGCTTAAAATATCATAACAGAACATAAGTACACACCATGTATAGAATGTGAGTGTGGAGAACAACTCCAAGATAGATAAGTTACACAATAACTCTTTAAACAATAGGAGAGCCTCCTCCACATAGCCAAATAAAATTATACATCACAATTCACCTATGCCAATAATGAATACATGATTTCTATATATACCTATTCACAGCTACACATGAGTCCCCTTTACTATTAGGCCAACCCTATTACATATATATTTACACATTACATGTACATTTATCCCCATATATGCCCCCCCTTGGGGTCATATCATATACATTTAACTCTATATATTCCCTCCTTAGGTCATAACATAGTACCCTCTGAAATATCCCTGATCCGGCTGATCAAGATATTTGCTACTGTTCTACTGCTCTGGTGTGTAGATCTGATACACTGGGGGTTTCTAGATGCGTTTTATCTAGTTGATTCAAATGTTCTTCGGTTATTGTGTTTGCATGTTGGTTATTATGGTTGCATGCCGGTTATTACAAGTGCATGTTTCATAGTAAAGGTTTAACAATCATAAAAAGACGCATGCAAGAGTATATAAGGTCAACTTCTCAATATCATGAATAATAAACGTTCATGCATGGGAATACAAATATCCTACTGAAATATGGAGTCTAGACATCAGTTAGATCTCATGGATCTATACTGGAATACAATCAAATAACAAAAGAAATACATGTGACCGCAAGAAGATAGAAGATCTGTTGCATGCATGGATAGATAGGCAAAAATGAGCGATCCTGAAAAAGCATGGTAACCGCTACCAGCTGGAAAACTCGATCTAAAGAAGTCACCGACAGAATGAGCTCAAAACTACTCCAATCAATGCACCTTGGCCTCTACACTGGAAATAATGTCTAACAGAACTCGGATCGGATCTGTACACCTATGGATCTAGACCCCTGGGGGGTTTACGCCCCTCCTTGGGAACTGGATGCGCCCCAAAGGATTCCACCATCGGAATATGCTTCTATATAGCTCAAAATGATCACCTCGTCCAATGATGAAATGGGTTAGAAGGGTTTGGTCGGATCTGATAGGAAACCCCTGCATGCAATGCCAAACGTCGGTCCAGAATGACATCTTGTTGAATAATGGTTTTGTGATGCCATATTCCATGAATATTGATGAACATTCCATCTTCTTCCTTGATAATGTTGATATTGATCTTCTTGTCTTCCTTGAAATCTTTCCCGATAATGCAGGTGTCTGTGTGGTTTCACATTTGATGGTTTTTCTTCATTCTGCACACCCATTTCATCTATCTTATTTTCATAGATAATGGAATCCTCTATCCTCTTTGCTTGGTCTTTGATTACTCTAGCCTTGGAGATAATACCATCATATTTTGCACGTACATCCTCTAGATGAAGTTCAAATTCTTCAATTATATTATGGTGACCTTCTTGAATCTTGTTTTCCTTCTCCTTTTGGAGCTACAATTTCACCCTATTTATCAAATTATGACACCCTTCTTCAATTTTGGATTGCATTTCTAATTTCACCTCAATGTATTTAGGGATTGCTCAACCTTCTTGCAAATTTCCTCTTCAACTCTTTTGGTAGGTTCTCCATCCATTTTCCTTGCTTATTCCTGATTTTGATAATTCTTGCTTTCTTATTTCAATCTCTTAACCTCATCCAATAGTTTTTTATTATGGTTCTGTAATATACATACCTCTTCATCTTTCTTTTTCAATTCTTCCCTTGAATCATCATTTTTCCACTTTGTTTTTCTACTCTTTTCTTGCTTTAGGTTATTAACCTCCTTAATGAGTGATTCATTAAGGGATTGTATCTTAGCAAACTCATCGTTTTTCTTTGTAACATATTTTTTATCTCTTCATTATCCTTTTACAATTTGGAGACATTTTCTTTAGATTCCTTTAGTTCCACTTGAATAAGCTTATTTTTTTAAAATCACCTCTATCAATGGCTAAATTCATCTACTGGAAAATTTGGCTTGCCAAGAATAGAGTCATTTTTCAACAAAGTAACATATATCCCAAAGCAACCGATGTGAAATCTTGTGGTCTATTGATCAAATAAATTCAAATTAATGGGGTGAAAGGCCACAATATGTTGTTGTTGGAGCTAGAAGAAAGTAATTGATTGCAATATGTATTGATCCGGAATGCTCCACTTTTAAGAAATATTAATTCAAAACTCAGAAAGAGGGAGAATTGGCAAATTCATCTGAAAGAGGAGTTCAAACATTTACAACTCTCTCTTAAAAAAAAATGAATATTTTTTTATGGAGCTTCGAAAGGAAATCCAAGGGTAGCAGGTGCAGGAGTGATGATTTTTTATCCCAAGAAAAACCAAGCAATAATATTTGAATAGGGATTGGATGAAGCGACCAATAACCAAACAGAGGTGCTAGTTGTATATTGAGCACTAAGGATTCTTGATTCCGGGAGGATAAAAGAGTTAATTATCATTAGAGACTCAACAATAATCATCAACAAAGCTTTCTCAACAAATTCAAAAAGAGGCAAGTTGCTTCGAACACATAAATTTATTTCATGTTTTAAGGGAAAGGTATCACTAGGCGGATCATTTGGTTAACGAATCCTCTCGCCTGGATTGTGGAATCTTGAAGGTAAAAAGGGATTTTCCTTCTTCTCAATCCCCTAGCTTATTTGTTTAATGTTTTAACAAGTGGCACATGAAATTAAAGAGGAGAAGATGGAGTTCGATAGGCATTTCATCCCTTCTACCATCACTCACTTTGGTCATTATGGCAGAGAATATCTTTCGGTCCTATTTTATTATGTCCTCGAGTGAAGGTGCGATTATGGAGTCCATTCTAGGTTTGGTTGTTCGACTTCTGAGAGGCTATCCATAGCCCAACAAACTCCCTCTGGTTGATTTCATCATTGAGCGGCAATCCTAGATGCACCCTTCAGTTTGTGTTTGGTGATTTCTTGGAAGGGTTTATGTGTAGTTGATGGGAAAGGAGAGTGCCTATGGAAATTTTGCATTTACCTTTTTTCCCGATGTGCATGGGCTTTCATTTGGAATTGGTGATGCTAAAATTTTCCTCCAATTTGTATCTAATGAATTTTTGGAAAGGTTTCAAGGTTTGGCTCATTGAAATTTGAGTAGCTTTGACAATTTTGTTTCTCCATCTACTCCCTCTGTTTATTTGGTAGTGTAGTTTGGCATTTTTGGTAGTGTAGTTTGGCACTGGGGAATTGGTAGTGCACAACATACAAGATTGGAATTAGGGGATTTGGGATAGATCTCTTCAGAGTCTGGATGGTATGGCGAACCACACTCATCCAAGGTGTTGGCCCCTTTGTGAACTTACTTATATTCAGTGTGTTGTTCGAATGCAAGAGGCCCTTATTGCAAACAATAGTATCTCTATTTTCACTACAACAAGGAAAATTCATGCACAATAAGAGAATCATAGGAATGAAATGATAGTTATTATGAAAAAACTTGCTCCAACAGAAGAGGTAGATGGAAAATCTAAAGGTTGAATGTCATGTTCTGCATCATCAAGTCGTCAATTTGACTACGATTCCATAACAAGCTTCCTCAAATTACCAAATGTGTATTGGTTTAGAGGAAAATATATGTTCTTCAAATGCCTAGAGAAATGGAAAAAATGGACCAAGATCTTGAGGCTTATCCAACTGAGCAAGAGGAAACAAACATCAGAAATGTCAATTAATTCCAGGTCATATTATGTTTTGTAAAGCTGGTCTTTTTAGGTGTCTTTTTTAGGCTTTATACTAGAAAAACTCTTGGACATCCTTTGCAGAGGATAATAGCATTTTTTTTTATAGTTATTTTGAAAGTTTTTGAAAAATTTTGAACCTCAGATAGTTGGACAGTCCTTTTTTATTATTGTGTTAATCATGAGGTTGTAGCATCTTTGTAATACAAAAATTAATTGTTCTGGTTAAACAATTTAAAAAAACACCTTCTTTTAAACTTAATTTATCTTCATTCAATGACTTAATTTATCTTCTTTCAATCTATCAGTTTATTAAAAATCTAAATTTTAAGAATTAACAGAATTGTGTTATGATCCAAGTTTTGTAATAATGTAATAATATCTCTTGGGATTTTGCCTAATTTTAAATTGATTCAACCATTAAAAATTCTAACAAAATATAACATCGATAAGAACTCTAACTTCCTACATAAACAAAGATTTATTAAAATTAGAGTGCTCCTTATGATGCTTGAAGCATCTCGATTTCTAATTTATAAACTCCAAATTTAACATGGTTTATGGGCAGATTTCAAGGAATTTTGTCTAAGGTCAACTCTTACAGCCATGTTGGGCAGCCGTCAGCCTCTTCTCTCAGAAAGGGATTTCTCCAAATGCCTGCTTTGGCAATGTGTGATTTAACCTCGGACCTTTAGAATTTTAACTTTATTAGTGTTCCTGTGCTGGACTTTTATTGTTATTTCCAGCAGCAATTTACACAAAGGTTTGAGCCATTTTGTAATCAGTATATCATATTTAAAAATGGTTTAATTTTTAATAGATTGTTGTAATATGTTTTTTATAAAGAAATAATTTGGTTTGTTTTAAAAAGTATAATGGTTTAATTTTTAATAGATTGTTGTAATATGTTTTTTATAAAGAAATAATTTGGTTTGTTTTAAAAAGATTAGTATTGTAATAAATATTTTGAAATTAAAATTTAATACAAGTATATGTTTCACATATTTATATGTTTTAAGATAGTGTTTTTACTCCTTTACTTAATAAAGATGATAAATTATTTTATGTCATGTTTTTTTTAGGGATTGTTCAATACCCTGTTTAGCTATGAAGATCATAAGAGTTTCTTGTTTCAGCAATGTTGATTTTCTTCATTACATTAGTTATAACAAAAAGATATTTTTGATCTTCTAAACTGCAATATTTAAAATGGTTTGATCTGATTTTGTAACAAGTAGATTCTGATCTGAAAATGAGTGCATTTTCTGTAATATGTCTTTCCAATATGATTTCTCCAAAGGAATAATTTGGTTTGTTTTGAAAAGGTTAGTATTGTAACAAATATTTTGAAATTGAGATTTAATGTGATAATATGTTTCACACTTTTACACATTTTAAAATAGTATTTGACAAATTATTTTATGCCATATTTTTTTAGAGATTGTCCAACGCCCTGTTTCACTATGAAAATCATAAAAGTTTCTTATTTCAGTAATGTTGATTTTGTTCATCACACTAATTATAACAGAAAGATATTTTTGATCTTCTAAAATACAATATTTAAAATGATATTCTAATACTTTATGTAACAATAAATTAATAAATTCTTATCATAACAGAAATTGCATTCACCAAGAAAAAATTTCATTAGTTTAACTGACTCCCGGATTTTATTGGAGCAATGTTTTCACCAAATGGACAATGGAATGATCTTGACCTCGCACTATGATTTTCTTCTTTTGGTTTATTGGTTATTTTCTTCACGATGTATCTTTCGATCTTAGATCCTCTTCTTTTTCAAGGATGATCCCTGAACTATTTTCAATTTTGCAACAGACTTTGGTGACAATACAATAATTTGAAGAGAAATTTACTCACAAGCTAAAAGTTGTTGAAATGGCTAAAAACAAGTTCCAAATTTTGTTTTGAAAAATGCAAAGGCCAACTTTGAATTTGGCTCTAAACAAAAAGTGTGGCCAAGGATCTGCATCACATTGATGCAAAGGTCAACTTTGAATTTGGCTCTAGATAAAAAGTGTGGCCAAGCATCTGCATCACATTGATTTTAGTATCAATAATATATAATAGTATTTAATAACTAAAAACAAAATCAATGTAAATAGGAAATTCATAAAAAGATATATATATATATATATATATATATATATATATATATATAATCTATTGAGTATGATATGAGTTGATTACAATGAGGGAGGGCATTTTCACAATAATACTTTCATAATTTAATATAAGGATTTATTAGTTCTATTTTATATTTGTTAATTGTTATGTTTTTATGTTTTTATGTTTTTATGTTTATTTGTACATAATTAACAAATTTGGAATCGACAAGAGACTTAATGACAAATCATTTCATCGTAAAACATTCATTCATACACTTTTCATCAACAAGGTGGTGAATGACAAAGGTGTTACCCATTGTTAACATGAGATGTTGTTGACAACTCCACTCACTTATTGGTCGATGTCGATGACAATACATTTGTCAACATCGAACATAGACTAGACCACCAACAAGTAGAGCGACAAAAATTGCAACAACCATTGCATGTAGTTCAACCCTCAATGAATGATTTTTATAAGGCATAAATTAAAGAGTTGGTTATTTCTTTCCCTTTGAAAATTCATAACTATTATTTTATGGTTTTTCTAAGGAGACTCATTTTGAACCTCAATTTCTCTAATGGTTCATTTAATTAATCACAAAGGAACCAATCAATTAGGCCAACTATAATCTAGAAATAAAGCCAACATCATTCTAGGACTAAAAACTTGCATCTAATAAATATTAATAGGATTGATCTAACAACACTACAATTGACTTGTTCTCATGATGATGAACCTTGATTTGGGTTCAAAATATTGACAAACAAAATGTCTATTGTGGATTATTCGGAAAATGCTCTCCAAGGAAATAGTTGTTCAAAGACCTAAAGATTGGGTCTCTATCTTTGTAATTGCTTTGATTTGTTGTAACTACTCTGCAGTAATAATTCTTGAGTGTTTCCCGAGTTCCATAATTATGTCCATGTATGACCTATTATATGTTGTGTTTTTTGTTGATGTTTAACGATTGAATGAATTATGTTGTTTAGTACCTAATTATCCTTTATATAACATGTTTAGATAAAGGAGAACTATGTGCTTCCGTCTTTTACAGGATTTACTCCACAAAAAGAATTGATATCCCCAATCTAGAGTGCACTAACAAGAGCATCTCCATCTAATGTGATCTTGACAGAGAAATTTGGTATCAAAGCAGTAATTTCCCTAGAAGAACATGTTCCTCTTGCATAGAGAGAACTATGGAGAGATTAGGTGGTGAATCCCATATCTTTTTAGTCATGCAAGTGGTGAGTCTTTATGTGAAGGAATAGAAACCTTTTGAGGGTCATTGTTTGAAACTAAAGAAGCTAAGTCACAAGAAGATGATAGTGTGGTTTTTGAAGACAAAGTTTGGCTCTCCTCACGAAAGAATGGTGAATGTAGAACATTGTATTTTGACCCTTCTGAGGGATACACAACAATAGACATTGTTTATCCATCATAACTTAAGTTCTTTGGTTCAATCAAACCCTGTGAATATATTTTTACCTCCCCCGTTGGATGTCAATGCATTTGCCAACAATGTGGCAACCAGCTCTTGCAATGTTACCATTAGTATTGTTGGGACTACAACACCTCTATCAAGTTCCAACACAAACATGACAAGTATGGGTATGGAAAATGCCACTAAAAGTACTGCAAACTTGTGAACCCGATACAATGACCTTTGCAAGCAACACAACTATTTGCAATGCATATTAAATAGTTTGATGGATCACTTAATGCAAAAAAGTTGGATGATTTGTTGAGATAGCTTATGTGTGCTTCTCCAACCAAGGATTTGTAGAGCCATAAAATGTAAAAGGTGATCCACTGATGATGTTATCAAATGCATTGTTATTATGGGAGAGTTATTCTGAAAGTGCATCAACAAGGGAGGTTGCCTATAACAAAACGAAAAGAGTTTCAAGGTGTAATAAAAAATTTATGCCAGGTGAATTATGAGAGAGATGAAAATCAAGTAGCAATACCTTTGACAAAAGCAAGGATATAGTGTATAAGAGTACACAACAGAATTCCATTGATTGTCAATCATGTTGCAAAATGTAGAGGATGAGGGAATGATTGTGTTGAAGTATGTCAAAGGTTTGCATAGCCACATTCAAAAAGAGTTTGTTTTATTTGACGTCAATACATTGGATGAGGCCTATGCTAAACCCAAGGATGTGGAAGCAAACCAAGGTGATCGAGGGGTGCTTCAAAGGAAGATGAGGTAAGATAAGAAAATTGTATTAATGTCCCACGAGTGACCACAAAAGTATGATAATGGGACTAAAAGAGTACATCCAGTATAGCATAATGAATAAGCAGTGCCTATATCTACACTAACAATGATATGGAAAGATCTAAGAATGCGGCTAAAACAAAATATCAAAGAAACAAAGAGCCAAAGACAAAGAATACATAAGTGAAATCTCATCAAGAACATGTCAAAAGGTGTTGTAACTAGACATTGAGGCCAAAAGACAAGATACAATAAGTCTTCTCATTCAAGTCATAAATCACCGTGAAATGGCCAATGCACTCTTTGAGAATTTCCTGTAGAGAACACCAGACACTGAGGGAGCTATGTTATGTTATCCTAGGAGGGATTGTGGGGGAACACCTAGATCAAGGAGGCCCATCAATCCTAATAGTCAAGGTCATGAGGGAGGGAAGAATCTATGAATGGATCAGTGATTGCTCAATAAAACCTAGAGCATAGTACTTTATGCAAATGGAGTCTCTCTTTGATTATAGGCCCTCCTAGAAACACTATGTTTGTGGGCCCCATGAATTCCATCCTAAGGTTTGGAATGGGACCTAGATCAAGGAGGCCCATCAATCCTAATATTCAAGGTTGGGGGGGGGGAAGAATATATGAATGGATCAATGGATGTTCAATAAAACCTAGAGCATAGTACTTTATCCAAAGGGAGTAGGGTGGGGGGGGGGGGTGAAGAATATATGAATGGATCAATGGATGTTCAATAAAACCTAGAGCATAGTACTTTATCCAAAGGGAGTCTCTGTCTGATTCTAGGCCCCCCTAGAAACATTATGTTTGTGGGCCCAGTGAATTATATCCTAAGGTTTGGAATGGGAGCTCCCCAAAAGTCTCCTAAAAGTATCGACCCCTCCAAGGGGATTGGGGAGAGATCTCAAGTCTCAATGCTCTGATACAAAAGAAACTATGATCATATATCTATCACTTACTACCATGGGTTGGCCAGATCACAAGAAAGAAAGAGGTGATCCTCCTGGAAGGCTCTAGATGGGGAGGACCATGTAGGAATTGTGATGTATACCTAATTATCTTTCTCAAAAAAAGAGTTAAACATATATAATATGGATATCAAAAATGTAGATTGGGATCATTTGACCCCATTATATGCAATGAAAGATCTCCCTTGATCCAGGAGAATTCGAGAATGCTCACAGAGGTCCATAAAGATCTGGAACATCCATAGAGGTCCAGAATGGTTCAAAAATGCTCAAAATTCAAATGCTTAAAATCATCCTAAAAACTCCATCAATGTGTAGAGCTCATCGTCAATGTTCCAATGGTGCAAACAGCACCTCAAATGGAGTTTGTATGCAAAAGATATAAGTGGTCAAAGTTCCAGTCAACTAGGTCAAAAGTCAAAGTACAGGGAAAATAAAGAGATGACACATGGCACCTAATTGGCATCTGACTAGGCAAGGTACAATCCAACTACCGTTGGACAAGTAGTTCAATCGCATAATGACAAGTGGTAGATAATTGGTTCAATCAAGTGATGACATGTGGCATTGAAGTGCCAATGAGAGGTTGCCACGTGACAGCCCCTAATTGGCCAATGTTGGTTATGTGTTGTAAATTTTTTGGAGTCAAAAGGGTTCTACCCCATGACCTTCATAGCCACCAAAGTATTCACATAGCTCTCCACGCCAATGCACCACCACATGACACTTGATAACTATATGGCAAGCAATATATATAAAGTTGCAATGTTGGTTATGTGTTGTAAATTTTTTGGAGTCAAAAGGGTTCTACCCCATGACCTTCATAGCCACCAAAGTATTCACATAGCTCTCCACGCCAATGCGCCACCACATGACACTTGATAACTATATGGCAAGCAATATATATAAAGTTGTATAAAGGTTCATTTGAGCGGCCAAAGGGTTGAGGGCCTAAGCCCTAGACCCTTGGTATTGAACTATACCATGAAACCACCATATAGCGCGGAGGGGGATCAACACATACTTTGTGTGGGAGTTGTTTTAACCATATATTATATTGTTTAAACAATATATATATATGCATTCCAACATTTGCATAGAGGTTATAACATATGGCACGGATTGTAACAATAAATATATATATATATATATATAGTCAATGGGGCTTGAACCCTCGACCTACTATTAATAAAACCAATGACTTAACCAATTTCCCTATAGTTCGGATTTGGTTAAAACAACCCAACAACTTGTATTTAATACTTGCCAACAATTTCAGAATTTGGTTAGAAGGGGCACCCTATTTAATGGTTCACACCCCAAGGAAGAAAACACATTTCTATGCAGAATTTGGTCTCATAAAGCATGTCAAGAGTACGAAGGGTATGAGGCTACATCGTAAAGCATGTCGAGGGTCACCTTAACAGAATTTCAAGTATTTTATATCAATTTTGCATGATTTTTTGCCAAGAACTCAACGGTGCACTATGTTTCTGCATTTGAGAAACATGTAAAAAGTTCATTGTAAAATTCAAGCATTTGAGCATTAATATAAAAAGTCTCTATTGGAAGTGAACCCAAAGAGGTAGCCCAAATTGGGTGAACTCCAGTTTTTCCAACTTGTGTATGTGATTATATTATTGTTGTTCATTTCAAGTTCAATTATTTGCAATTCATTTATCATTAAAGTGGAATTGGATAGATAAGTATTTCACATGTAATTGGCAAAACCATCAAGCGATCATTGTATTTCGAAGATCAAGTAGATGTTTATGTGTATTTAAAATTATCAGCATCTAAGGATTTTTTAGATCAAGTTGGTATGAGAGCAGGTTTGAAAAGTATTTTGCAAGTGGATGCTTACAAGAGCCAAACTCAAACTTGGTAAAGGAAAACTTGCAAGTTATAAGTTCGAAATTAGAAAGAGATTTTGACGACATAAGATGGCTTCGGAAAAAGGAGAAGAAGAAGATCATCCCATGACCCATGAAGAGATCAGAGCTACGCTTCAATCACTAAGAGAAATAATATATGAGTTAGAACGGAGAATTCAAAAGCCTGCAAGCGGAGAAACTTCAATAAAAGGAGGAGGTGAAGGCGGTGGACCTTCTGATCCCCCTTCCCCTT